>QANU01094832.1:541427-757936 GCA_003254905.1 Nissolia schottii | reverse complement strand
AAACACCACACCGAAAATCTTCTACAGACACGCCCGTCCTAAGGGTTTAGGTTTCTACCCGGTTAACCCATATTAGGGCTTAGATGGATATTTCTCCTGTAAAATTCTTACTAAGAAAAAAGTGGGATGTTACAGTGTCCGTGCTCTCATTTCCCTCTTTGGCCTTGTTTAACTTGTTAATCCCCCTTTTGCCCCTGTCTTCTATTGCAAGATACCCTAGGTTTACCTTAAAAAAATTCAACTAATCAACTCTATAATGACTAATCAATGTCCTCCTAATCTCTCTTTCTCCGTTTGTATAAGAAACCCCTGTAAAAAAAATCAATTCAGGCCAAGACATGTCTATTATGACTACAACGACAATTATTTGTGTCTTAACGCATTTACTTCTAATTAATAGCTCATTCTATTATCTAATCACACTAATTAAAAAATACCATAATTTTATTAAAAAATAAACAAAAATAAGAGCTTTGACCATTGACTTAAATGGGCATAATTCACATTGTTCATTAACTATGTTGTGTGATTTTGATATCCTCACTTGTAAGAATGAAAAATATTTCATGACCAATAGTCTATCACTTCATATGAGTTTCATTATTACAAGGGGATTAGTCATTGCTATTGGCGATAACTCTAAGTTCACCTTAAAATAAAAAGTTAACTAATCAACTCTATAACAATTAATCAATGACCTCTTGATCTCTCTTTCTCTATTTCTATAAAAATCAATTTAAAAAAAAAGAAATAAATCAATTCTTTCTAACTAAGACAATACATACCACCATCTATTGTGACCACAACAACAATTATTAGTGTATCTTAAGGCACTGACTTCTAATTAATAGCTCATTCTATTATCTATCACACTAATTAAAAAATACCATGATTTTATTAAATAATAAATAAATAAAGGAGCTTTGACCACTGACCTAACTGAGCATAGGTTTCATATTGTACCATTTGCAATTTAATTGTTAACAAATATATATATATATATATTAAAAAACAATGTCACACCCAACATCAACATCTAAATTAGATTTACTTTTGAGGTTTTGTCCCCACTGAATGGATAGGACGAAGATCCCTTGGAGCTTGGGTTCGTAGGACACTGAAAGAAGAGGAGAAAAACATACACGATATTATATAGATACATAGATTGAGGGTTCCACATTGCAAGCAATTTGATCAATCAATTCCTTGTCTTGAGCGTTACAGAACTAAAGAAAGTAAAATATGGGTGTGATGATACATGCATGGCCCTTTTTTTCTTTTTGGTACACTAAATGTTTAATCAATTACGCTGAGGACAGGTAAAATATGGGTTTCCCCCCTTTTCTTTTTGGTACATTAAAAGTTTAATTAGGTTTGAGGAGAAGACTCCTCTACTCTTAGACTAGAGCATGCCTTTAAATTTGTTGGACATTTACCCGTATATTTATAAATTACTCACTATTAACATGAAAACCTAAAAATTGACTCAAAGTCATGATAATGTATGAGTAGAAAGTCAATTAAGTAAATCATGTATATATTTATGGCCCATTTCATTTTGGTAAATTAAAAATTTAATTAGGTTGGAGAGAAGCTCACGAGTCTTAAGGTTAAAACATGTCTTCAAACTTATTAAATACTTACAGATGTGTTAATTATATATACTCACTAATAGGAAAACTGAATTAAAGTCATAGTGACGCATGAGCAGAAAGTTGACTAGATGAATCAATCATGTTCATGATATCTTACTATTATAAAGAGTATATCTACCGAAACATATGGCTGATTGAATTCAATGGTCTTGAATTCAAGCATTTGAAATTGAACAATTTGTGTTGGGGAGAGATGTTCTCCTAAAGTGTTATTCAATTTATCAAATCCGACATAATCAATGAGCCAAAATCAATTAAATATCGATGATTAAAGACCTACAAATTAACAAGATGTCCAATGAAATGAAAAAGGAAAACAAAATAATGGAAAAAAGATAGTCCAAAAAATTATTGTATTTAACTTATAAAATATTGGGTGCAAAGGAAAAAAAAGGGAAGTCGGTGATCAAATTTCACAGCACAATGATATCATATTTGCTTGTAACCAGCCAAATTTAGGGGGAAAGGAGTACTTAAAGATAGATCAATGGCATTGAAGAAAAAGTCAAAAAGAGAAAGCCTCTCCCCTCTTTCTTACTTTAATTTATTAGAGAGCAAATTACCATGGTTAATTGTTTATTTGTGATGGGTGATGTACAATGAGGTGTAGCATTATTAAAGTTTAGCCCAAAATATATCAATACAACAAGTTAATTAATACTCATGAGTATCCACTCAAATCCATCTTTTCTCAAAAGTGATGCTTTGTGACACTAATCATGTCATATCCCATTGTCTTTATTGTGCTTAATTACTTGTGCACAATTTTGTTTTAAACACAAAAGTGATCGATTACATCATGTGTCATCATCTTAGTTAATAGGTTGATTATCTTCATGACATGTGTTGTGGTAATTACTTTAGCTCTTTTAATTTAAGTGTGAATATTTTTTAGGAGTTAATTAGTAATTTCAATCTCTAAAAAAGAGTGTGTGTGTGTGTGTGAATCTTCTCAATTGGTCCATTGAGTGTGATTTAAATAATAGATTAATGATAAAAGTCCAAACAAAAACATTGAGCTTAATTAACAGATATATAAATTACAAAAGAATTAAACTAATTAAGGTTAAGCAGCGGTAAAAAAATTATATTGATAAATCATAATACGTGGTCCCTTTTCTAGCTTACCTCTCCTAAGAGAGTGAAAGAAAAGAAAAATAATGATCATCCTTTCTTAATTTTTAATATTTGATTGGATGCGTATGAATGGGAATATGTTTGTTCTCACTTGACTTGATCATTTCTATTTAATATATATGAATGTTTTCCCTTAAGAATAATCCTTTTAAGTAAGACATGGACCTCGTTCTTGGTGTTATTATTATAACATTTTATTACTATAATATAATATAATATAATAGCCACTTGGGGTTCACATCATATCAACTTGATCGGTTTCCATTTGAGTTGACAATATGTAACTGTTTGAAAATCCCTAGTTTCCAACCTATCATCCAAAGTCTCATATACATTTTGTAAACCCCTAGTTTTAGTAATTTAATGACCAATTTATACATTAATTCATGCCTTCAAATCAAAGGCAATTTTTTGCTTTACATAGTAATCTATCAATTTCGAAACAATTGTCAATTTTTTTTTATTATTTTAGGGCTCAAAACATCTATCAATTTTGAATATTAAGATATATAGTGGTGAATGGTGATTATAACTTTTATTATTTTTCAATAAAATTAATTTAATTATGCTTATTAACAACTGCATGAATATATATATAGTGATGTTAATAAAGATAATTTTGTCCACTTAACATATTTTGTATCATCACCAAAATCGTAATGAGTTATTTATAGTGATGAATAATAATAATAATAATAATAATAATAATAATAATAATCCTAGCAATTGGGAGTGGCAAATCTTATCGGCAAGATTTGGAGTATATGGCCAAATTTCTACCAACAGACATGCATGGATAACGTAACAGAGTAATTATTTATTCATGAAAACAAGAATTTTTTACATTCTTTTTTTTTTTTTGGTGTGAATAATAATTTAAGTATAAAATAATACACACAATTTTTAGAAAGACAACTAGTATTTGTTCTGATATATTTGAACATTTGTGTAAGTTCTACTCACAAGGTTGCATTAAAAATAAAAAAAATCTCATATATTTGAACACTTGCGTGTAAGTACAAAGTTTAGCAGGTTAAGAGTTACAAGGAAGAATGACATGATTAAAATTTATGTAGGCGTTGAATGTAATGTTAATGTTAACTAAAAAATCTACTTTGTCATTGAATATAAATGTGTATGGAATAACTCGATTCATCTAACACTTTTATATAAATGAATTTTACACTTATTTAAACTTTAATTATCGTAAGTGTCTTATTCTCTGTGTATGACTAAAGGAATTGAATATTAAATCATATAGAGTGGAATTTGTAAGAAGATGAATTGTTCGGATTATGAAACTTAATTAGATATTAATAGAAACTAAATATGACTTGTCAATCAATGACCTAAGATTGAGAAACATAATGTACAAAACTCATTTAACTAATTATCCTTACTTACTATATCACTATAAAGAACAACTTAATCAAGCAAAGAATATTTAAAGTAGCTAATTAGGTACAAAGATTTTGATCAACTAAGATATTGAAGCATCCATGCTCCACACCATATCCTAGCTGCCACACACACAAAAAGCAGATACTATATAGTAAATAATTAAGAAATTATATTTGCCGAAAAAGAAGATCACATTATTGCCAATTCATTTTCTTTCCATTTGTCAGTATTTGCATATGATTGGTTTCTTTTATAGCTCAGCTATTCCCTTTAGTGGTTGTAGCAACATATTTTCCAGCATGGTTATGGTAAGGTGATCACATATTATATATATTAATAATGTTAAAATCGTACATTATAAAATTGTTCCTTTTTTTTTAGCATATTTTTCTTTCCATAGAAAAATATTGCCCACTTCCTTATGATTAGGCTTTTTCAGATTCTCCAAAACCTCTTTGGTGGATTCCTACTTAGGAGAATCAAAGAAAGGTCTTCCTTTTATATTACAAGTATCCTTAACGGCAACAAACCTCATACTAATTAATTAAT
The DNA here is from genome assembly GCA_003254905.1 of Nissolia schottii. Classification (NCBI taxonomy): domain Eukaryota; kingdom Viridiplantae; phylum Streptophyta; class Magnoliopsida; order Fabales; family Fabaceae; genus Nissolia; species Nissolia schottii. Next base: position 753,194 of record QANU01094832.1, on the reverse strand, counting down.
TTTGGAGTAAATAATTATTTTGATCCAGATATTTTTATTTTGACATTGATTAGCTGTTTTTTTTAAAAATGTTTTAACATTACAAAATTTTTCATTAATTTAATATGAAAATCCTACCTGACTTACATAATAGTCAGACTACATTGATATCAAAATCTTTTTAAGATTAAATTGATTATTTATTCTTAATTATTTTGTCTTGTAAATCCTAAAGGAGTAATTCTTATTCCCTTATCCCCTGCAAGTGGTGTCCACTATGTATCTTCCCATTTGCTTTTTTGTGACATATATAAAATGTTGAGACCACATGGTTTAGGCATATTGTTTAAGCCCTTTCATGTATACACTTGTTTCATTCTAAGAGGATGTTTAAATTGTTTAGTTTTAGATTTTATGTAGATGATCTGTCCTTTTATCTCAAGGACAAGGTATAGTGGATATTTATTATAAGATGGAAAGAAAAGTGCTTATAATTAATGTGGATATTTGTTTCCATTTTTTTTCTTCTTCTATTGTGATAATAAAATATTAGCAGTATACTACTGCATGTTTTACTATTTCTTTGTGGCAAGGTGGTGTTTGACAACTATATATATATATATATATATATATATGGTGTGGTCATAAGTTCATCAATTAGACAAAGTAATTACATAACATTAGCTTTTGATTTATTCAATTATTCACTCCATAGTGTCACTTCGTTCATGGCCAAAATAGAAAGTAAAGAAAACTGTGAAAAATCATTCAATTGGTTGTATTTATCCAATAACTTAATTTTTTTTAGAGATTGTTTTGAGTAAATTTTTAAATTCATTTATAAGATTGAGTGATTCACAACGTTAGTCAATTTTGTCCAAATTATGAAAAGTACTAAATTTATTTCAAATGTTACGGAATATTGATCAAATCAGTCTCCAAAAATGATTAACTTAATTAATGTCAAATGATTGTTTTGATCAATTTTTTGCCTTAGAAATAAATTTGATATTTTTGATAACTTAAAAACAAACTTAATTAATACAATTAATTAAGAATAAATTTAAAGATATATTCAATTATTTTTTACATGATATCAGAAACTTTACGAGCCAATGGTCTAGGGTTGAAATCATGGTCGCCCCCGTCAAAAGAGTGCCACTTGGTTTTGGTTTCCATGTGTGAATGTTAGTAAATTGTATGCATGTGTCAACCTCTCAAATCTCAATCATCACTTCGCATCTTCCATACACCATGCTTAAGGGGCCATGCTCTTTTTGTCCATACTTGAATTCGAGTTTTAAAATTCTTTGTTTTATACTTAATTAGTTTTTGGTTTATTTTATAGTTTTGAATTCTTTCTGTGAAGGCATTTTCTTTTGCAAAGCTTACAAGTAGAGAGTACTAGTTATCATTATCATTCTAACACATTTACTAGCTAGAATTAAGAATTTTCATTAAATAGTCACTTCAAGTAGTTATTTACTTCAATTCAATTAGAAAACTAAATTGATTCTTAAAATTTTACCAAAGAATAAACATGCCTTTTATGGAAGTAACATGTTAAAATATATTTGCAATTAAATAACTAATTAATACAAATTATTATCTACTTAGCAGCTTACATTGTGGGTTAAGTTACTTGTTCATCAAATGCGATTATAGTATTTATTTGATTTTTAGCTATAATTATATATAAGGTAAAGTAGAGACTAATAATATATTTTTTGAGATCAAAATTAAGATGATGTGTCGAACTAATTAATCCCAACTAGGCAATAAGCTAGAACCACATCATGATGTTTCTATTAGATTTGAAATCTCTTTCCCCATCACAAGCAAACAAGATTTGATTGTAGGGCCACTACTAGAGTGGGGCCAGGTTGCTATGGTGGTGCCTACAACACAACTTTGTGGTTCCCTTTTACTTTTAGCCCTTTTTTAACTTGTGATATTTTTCCATAATCCTTTTTACTTCAGGTACAAATCCTATCTTAGTCTTAGCCAAAACCACTCCCCCCCCCCCCAATAAGCATAAACAAGATACCTAGTAATTTACCTTTTCCCCTATAATCTATATATGAACGAAAAGTTTTCCAATTGCATCAATTAATTGCATGAATCACAATAGACAAAATAATCTCTAGGCAATGATTTTGTAGGTCTAGTTGTTACCCAAAAGAGAAAGGGGGTTGTGAAAAAGAAGAAAAGAATATGGTAGTTGGTTTTTCATGTAGAGGCATATGATAATTAATGTCTTCATCTGCATGCTTGTTTACAAGACTTTGTCCTGAAATGCCCCTCAAAAATATAATATACTTTTCCTTCTTTTTAAATGAGATACCTAATTTAGGTGTTTGTTTAAGTTAAAGTTCAAAAAGGTGCAAAACTATTTTTAATGGAAATATGAAAAATATTAATTTATATAGAAGTGTCTTGAATTATTTTTATTTGTTGAAATGTAAAACAAATATTAGGTAGGTTCACTTTTGAGCTTAAACTACATTGTACTATACATTATACTCATTCTTATTAGAGTATTAGTGTTTTTTTTAAGGTATCACCCCTTTTAAGTTTGTGAAGGTTTCTTTGACTTCATCAATACACCAAATTTCAGACACTCGCGCTCAACTCAAATCTACGCGAGAACATCTAGTTTTTTAGTCAAGTCATGTAGAGTTACACAAACTTATAGACACTCGATTGATCCACTCAATCTATTCAAATCTAAGTGCATAACAACATTATGTTTCACTATCATATTATCAAATTAATTTATATTGAAATTAAGAATTTTGTTTCATTTGCCAAATCTTTTTCTAGTAATGATCAAGAATCTACATGGTGCATCCAAAAGTGGTTTTGACATTACTAGCAAGCTACCAAAAGTCATCAAATAATTAGATAAAAACAAAGATGGCCCTCAATTAAATATGGTAATCAAGAACGACTTAGCACCAATGATTTGGTAGAAAATCATGTCACAAAACATGAGTATGAAAGAAAATAGAGGGGTTGATGACTTGATGTTGGAGATTAGATATTTGGTTAATGGCCTAATATGAGAACAAGGTTTTGATATGAAAATGATGTTTAAGAACGAAAAGAAAACAAACGCAATTGATAGCAGGAATGGACAACGCCTAGTACAATTGTGTTGATTATGACCGGAAAATCAGGATAAGGTTGTGGATTGGAAGATTCTTGTAATAGAAGTGTTTGTCTCAACATTTGCGGTTTTCCTATGTCACTTTCTAATAGCAATTGAAGTGATTCAAAATCTTAAGAATATCTGAGCTCAACCATGGAATAAAAAGTAGAGCTTGGAAAAGATGTGATTTTATAGCTTTAAAGGGGTTTTATAAAAAAAAATAAAAATGAAAGTGGGGTGTTACAAGAAAGCTAGAATTGATTGAAAAGTGTATTGATGTTTAGATTGATTTGAAAATGGCATAGTAGTACATCATGATGCATACATTGCGTTACGTAAAAGGCTGAAAAAAATTAACTTGTTAGGTTTTCTCAACAATTCAGATGTAGCAGAAGTGAGTACCTTTAAAAAGGAAAAGAAAATGCTAGATTGCTTTGTCAAAATTAATATGTCAAAATGACGTCACATAATTATTAAATTTTTGAATGGAGGTTAATAAGTTAGTCTTATCATTTCATAAAATAAATAAAAAAATTTATATGATTTTTATTAGACATGTTTCATATCACATAATGAATGACATTATAATCTTCATTTTAAAATATTCATCGTTTAAAGTTAAAATATTAATCATTATGTAATTTATAGCATATTAAGTATAATACTTAAAGATTACGTACAAATTTTTCTTAAACTCTAGACTTTAAATAAAGTTAAAATGCCATTTTGTTATTTAGTTTAGAGTATATTCACTGTGATACTAGACTATAAAAAAATTTCTCTTAAAATAAAACCATGTTTGTTGGTCAAAGAAAAGTTGGGGATTAATTTCAAACCAGAACGTTGCCAAAGTAAAGCTACAAGTTAGGCATTTTCAAACAAGCCAACAATAGGAAGGTTGATAAAGTGGTTAAGGAGTTACGGGGTACTATAAATGGAAATTTTTTTGCATGTTTCTACATTATATTTATTTTGCTCCAATAACATTATTATTTATTAATTTAATTTATGATATATTTTATTAACACAAAGTTGGTTTAATAATAGGTAAGTTCGTCTTCTATATGAAGATCTTCGATTTGAGACCCAATAAAAAAATATTTGTGTAAAAAGAAGCAACTACAACATCTCAAACTTAATTAATTGGTCTCACTAGTATTAGAATTTAGGTATCAATGCAAGAAAAAAACCATTTAAAAATAAATATATATGATAAACAAGAAATCAACCATTAGTAAAATTTTGACGGAGGAGAGTGAAAATTTCTACCATGAGTGACACTATTTTTGCTTTGATGGAGGAGAGTGAAAATTTCCAAAATTTTGGTGTTATTCTTGCTTGTAAACAAATTTGGGATGGATCTTTTCAATTTATTTTTTTGTTAATTTTTGTCAAATATAATTTTTCATTATTAATTTCTTTATTATTTATATCATATAGAGATCCTACCACATTAATTAATAAACGAAATGAGAGAATTCATTCAAAATCAAAGAGGGAGTGGAATTGAACGCAAAAAGTGAACGGAACAAGTTAGTTATAAAGTCGGTTTGACAATTAATTGGATGGGGGGCCATATGACTTGAAAAAAAGCTGAAAAGATAGGGTTATGGCGTGGACAACAAAAGCTTTTACAATTTCACTGAAAGACAAGTAAGACAAGAAGTGCTGAAGCTACATGGTTGTGGTAAAATGCATCTCGTCATTTTATTTTCCTCGACTCAATCACCTATATTTAAATTCTATTATTAATAACTCGATTAATCTAATTTGACTCATCAATAAGATTTTTTTATAAGAAATAAAAAATATTTTTTTTTATTCTCAAAACTTAAATTTGAAATTACTAATTAAGAGACTGAAATTGCTTTCACCAACCTTCGGTTGGCAACTTTAGGTTGGTATGAGTCGCAACATTTCAATGTTACACTTATAATAAAAAAATTAAAAGAATAATAGAAAAATTAATCCTCAACAGTGAATAGTGATACGCATCCATCAAACCCTACGTTGGAAATCATAGTATTTCCGCAGTGCAATAAAATTAAACTCTAAAACAATATTCTAAGTTGTGAAAATCCTTTTTTCCTCCAAAGCAAACAAATTAATCCCCAATTTCAAGCAACTTTTTTCTTCTTATTACTGTTTTTTGGTTATAGTATGGATATTTTGCTAACACACTTGCCAATAACAGCCCATTAATACAGAATGAGAAGGCTCTTATTTGGGCTCTGACAAAGAGGGGAATTTTATTTAAGCATAGATGTTTGAGCAACCCAAATCATGAATTAATCAATATCAAGAAAAGAAATAGTGCAATTAAAAACTGAGATCAATACATAAATGAAAAAGAAAGAAAGAAAAAAAATCAAAATCACTGTTTTTTTTAAAAGAGTAAGTCGCGAATTACTTAAGTTAATAAACAAAACATTGATTTTAAAATCATTGCTTTATGAGAATGATTATCACTCCCAAGATTTTTACTTCTAAGTAAAATATGGGTTATTACCCAACTTTGTCCCTAAATTTTATATGCTTACCCATTTTAGTCCTTAAAAAAAGGATTCATTATATAGTCCCTGAATTTAACAATTAATAGATTTGTTAGTCCTTTTGTCCACGAACTTTGCAAAACATGTCTTAAGTAGACTCTAAACTTTAGAAAACATGCTTTAAGCAGCACTTGATAATTGTAAAGTTTAGGAATTATTTAATGCACATTTTGTAAAGTACAAAGGCACAATAATTAACGGGTCGAATGATTGTCAAGTTCAAGGACTAGTGGGTCCTTTTTTTCGTCCAAGAACTAAGATGGACACATGTGTAAAAGTCCAAGGACAAAGTTAAATATTAATCCAAAAATGTTTGAAAAATTCTTAGACAATTTTAGGATAAAGAAAGTCATCTTATGTTGCATTCACTAATTGACGATTCAATCGTTTTAAATATGTAATGAAGTGATAAACATCAATGACCTATAAATGAATTTGAACAAGAATTATCTATTTTTCCATGAGATCCTAAGAATTTCTCAATGGAGGAGCATCTGAACGGCCGCATTCAAACAGATACTAGAGATTAATATATAGGGCATCATCATTGTGGAGTCAATAGAACTTTTAGCTTCTCATTGTGTCTCTATAGGGTGTCTGATCAGGAGACATGATGATGATGTCTATATATTCTTCAAACTCCAACCCTGCCAAATCAATGAAAATGGAGGGAAATTAAAAAGGAAAATAAAAATGAACTTGAGTAAATGTCTTAATTGATTTTTGAATTTTTATCAATATCTATATTGATCTCTCAACAAAAAACAAATCTCTATTTAATCTCTAAACATTTTAAATACTACATTTGTTAATCATTCTGTCTAAAATGTTAAGGGATTAACAAGAGTAACGTTTAAAATGTTTAGGATCTAATTGAGGGCATTTAAGACCAACTGAGGACTTTTTATTTTTTGTTGAAGAATCAACATAGATAGTAATAAAAGGTTCAAAGAACAATCATGCGAAAGAAAAAGTGTAAAGGGGGCAAGGAGAAATAAATGTCTGCGAAGCATGTGGCATTTGTCTCCATGCAATTGAAGGTTAGCGTAAGCAAAAAAAGAGTAAAAAAACAGACATAGCCAGCAAAGATAAGATAAGAAAAGAAAACAAAGACAAGAAGAGGGTTAATTTAGTCAGCTTATGTGAGATGGCTTCTTAGACATATCTGTGTGTTCTCGTATGTTGTTTGGTCCTCCTTTGTGTATATTCTCCCATGCACATAGCAGGATGGACATGTTGAATATGTGTCATAATGAAAAAAAGGAAAAATTATTGAATGGTTACGGAACACAAGATGAATTGTGCTATATTTATTGGACCGCGATAATAATATAGTTGCAGTCGCGATTGTAATTGCATTAATATACCATAATTGCGCAATTAAGGCGTGATTTTCAATTAAAAAAAACGCAATGCAGCTACATTAGGCCGCATTTCGACTGCATTAGGTTGCGATAAGGTTCATCTCAAGTTTCAATAGTAAAAAAATAAAAGCACGTCAGTGCACATCGTGGCCATCACAATACTTACAATTGCAATTATTGTGATAGTAACTACAATTTTAAATTGTAATTTTATCTAATAATAAAGTGACATACCATATACAATTATAAACTAATGGTAAATCATCTTAACAATTAAAAAAACTAAAATATTACTCTGTTATATGTTGAGCACCTAGAATTTAATTCTAAGAAAAATATTGCATTGCCAGAATTTATCTATTTAAAATTGTCATAATAATATGATATAATTTTTAACCATTAAAGAAATAAGTAACAATTTTATTCTTTTCACTTATCTAATCATTTTCCTTAATTTTTTTTTTAATAATAATTGATAATATTTTTGTCAATAAATTCCGAGTAAGTAACATTTCTCCGATTCTAATTGAAGTTTGATGAACACCTGATAGTGTTTTTTTTAAGAGAAGAAGCCAAAGGTTGTCTCAACTCTCAGCATTGTCAGAGAATGATGGCGTGCTTGCAAAAGAAAGGGCGTAGTACCCACAAAACGCAAGTCAGAATCAATGAAAAAGTGCATGTTATGTTCCTTTTCTATCACTTGTTTTCAATGCAATGCACCAACACCTTTTTAAATAAAAAAATAAAAAAAATTGTTAGTGTTTTTGGTGAGAATTATTCGTCTCTGACTGCATTACAGCACACACCTTTCTCTTTTTTTCTCAGTGGAATTTGGTGCTATTACGTGATGGAATATTATTTGCTTTTAGAGCATGAAACCTCAAAGAAAAACGCCATGAAATCACCTACACGTCATTATAGCTTTTGTTTTATAAATTTTGTCTAAACTATTGATTTGAGAGTTTCTAATGTAAAACCTAATATGCTATTAACTTATAACTTTTAATATATCACAAATTTAGCCCATTTAAATTGTCCACGAAACCAATATATGATTATGAACTATTGATAAAACTTAATTTATGTTTATATATATATATATATATATATATAATTTTCATGGAAGGGGAGGAAAGTACTCCTTTTGCTTAGGATCTTTATAATCAAACAACTGACTTTAGCTATATAAATTTTTCTAATTACTCAAATAATACTCATTTTAGGTATTTAAATATTACTCTATGTCGGATATTTCATTCTAAGAATTTTTTTTCTTTCAGAAATGTGGGGTTGGGCCAACTTATGCTGTGTCTGTTTTTGGTCCATTAAGATTTTGGTCAACTTGCATTGTAATAGAGAACCATTAATTTCATTTTCAGCCCAATATAAAAAAACAAAAGTTTGGCGATAGTCCATTAAGAAGAGACCCTATTTGTTGTTTTGGTCCAATATACTTTTTTGTCTGAAGCCCAATTTATTTTTAGGAAACTACAAACCCATTAAGAGAAAACTACAAGCCCAATGACAGACGACAACCATTTTTGACAACTTTAAAACAACACTCATAAAAAAAATATGAGATTCACCGCAAAAATGTTATTTGTGCAGATCTTGAATGAGATACATTGTCATTCAATCCACTGTTCTAGTTCGCTCATCATTTACTATTAGATGAAATTTAATGGGATATAAGTCTCGTTGATATCTCATTTAATGGTGGATGATAAGTGAGTTGACACGGTATCCAACATAAGATGAATTCAAATAACATAACTTGATTCACCATTATGAGGCCCACAGTGATCCTCACGCTTTTATGAATGTGATAATTCCAAAGTTGTATCAAATGGTTGTTATCGTAGTCTCGTTATTTATGGTTACTTCAGCAAATACTTTGTAGACTATATTTTATTACAAAATTAATTCATAGTGCAAATTTATTTATTTTCTTGTGAGCGTCTTTGATTGCTATTATAACTTTGAGGTCCTTTGTCGATCTAAAGCGATGATATATCCTCTTAAGATCTTTCCTGCGGCTGCCCTTGGAATCTTGTCTATGAAATTCACTCTCCTCAACCTTTTGTAAGGTGCAACCTTTGCACAAAGAAATAAAAGAAACCAAATTAATAGGCAGATTAATTTCCTTAGCATTCTTTTAATTTTTGTTAATTAATTTACCTGTTCTACTACAAACTTCTGAATTTGTTCTTCCTTTAAGGAGCTGTTTGGTGATAGAACCACATAAACGACTGGAACCTCACCAGCTTTAGCATCAGGGGATCTGAAATTGAAATTTGACACTTAATTAACTAACTCCTCATGATTCATTTCAAAAATAAGGTTCACTGTTGTAACAATGTAAGTGCTCATTAGGGAAAGTATCATGTGAGATAATTCTCAATTAGTCATTGCGTAATGCGTACCATTGGTACTTCCATTTAATATTAAACACAAGAAATAAACAGGATAAAATTAAAAGTGTACTAATCACTAAATTGCATTAAATAAATAAAATGTCACCAGCAATTTAATCGATGATTTGGTAAACAGCGCCTACTTAAGAATTTCTCAAATATGGACTTACGGGATCACTCCGGCATCTTTAATTTGTTCTGCTGGTCCCACCTATAACAAATGATTCAAATGTTTAATTAAGCCCGCAGCTTTTAATTAAGAACATTTTCAATGTCAAAAACTGTATTAATTAACTACTTTACCTGATACCCATTACACTTGATGAGCTCTTTATTTCGATCTACAACAAATAGCTGTCCATCTTCATCAAAGTATCCAAGATTTTCTGTACGCATCCAACCTTGATCATTGATGGCCATTTTTGTCGCTTCTGGATTATTATAGTAACCTAAGAACATAAATCACATAATATTCTTATCATAAACAAAAGATTAATCCAATACGAAATGAAGTCGTGGGTTCAAGCCTCTCCAATATATAACATTAAAAGAAAAAGATCAATCCAATTAAAAAGTTATGCCAATTCACACCAATTGAAGAAATTTTTTATTAAATTATACCTTGCATCATAGTGGGTCCTCTAAGGCAAATTTCTCCTACTTGATTTGGTGGAAGGGGATTCAATGTTTGCAAGCTAACTATCTGGGCTTCTATGGTTGGCTTTAGTTTTCCAGTTGAACCTGAAAGGCGGCACGTGCCACCTTCCTCTGCACCTTCTAAGGAAATTAGTCCACATGCTTCTGTCATGCCATACCCCTACTCAATTTGTCACCACATAAATAACATGTATTTGCATATCACAATGCATGAGGGCCATGATTTAATTGATTCATAAATCTTTCACACGCCACCATGTCTTGGAGAAAGAGAATCTAACAAGGACTTCAGTACTATGCAAAGGAAAGATAATTAACTAACTTAATCTTCTCTCTTTTATTTTTTAAATTTTCTAAAAGCTTAGGTATCTTTCTACTTAAGACAATCATATTTGAGTTAGGAAAAATTATTAAGGTGTCCAAAATTCTCCCTTTTTTGAGTTTTAATAGAGTTCAAGCCTAGAAAATAAGAACAAGTGCCACCCAAAAATAAAATTCAAAATATATTCCATTATTGTTTTGAGTTTAGATGTTATATGTACTGTACGATTTATCATCTAATTATGTATAGTCATGACTTCAAAAGTCTCTTGTACAATATCGCATAATAATTGGATTACTCATGGATAGATGATAGCAATTAAACATGTAATTTTTTTTTTTACATTTTAGAATAAAAAAGCATAAAGTAGAAGAGTTTGATAATTATTAATAATGACATGCCAAAAGGTAACATTAAGCATGGGGCAGAACCTTAGCACACTGTTGCATCAGGTCTCTCCCCAAAGGGGCAGCGCCACCCGCCACCTGCTTCAGCGATGAAGTTCCGGTGAGTCAGCACCACTCCCTTGCTCCTCCAGGTACTTACGCTTTGACACAACAGGAGAGATGCTACTTGAGCTATTGACTCATTCTATCTCAGTCACATTTTTATATACATTCTAAAGTCATTATATTTAGAGATAATTATATTTAAATACATTAATTTATATATATATATATATATATATCTAAAAATAAAAAAATGTCACAAATTTAACTAATTCATAACAAGTTACTCTTATGGAGTGTGACTTAATCAAGGAAAGTTAAACTCGGATCAGAATAATTAATGCAGTCAATAGATGACAAAATTCAGTCTCGGGAACTAGGAGGAGTCAACAGAAAACAGAAAACAACAATGTAACAGTAATTTGAGTAACAGAAAAGAGGAGGAAATCAACAAAGCTTGTGTAGCAGCAACACTGCCATGACCGCGGGAAAAGTATGATGAGAGTTTAGCCAAAAGAGGGAGAGGGAGCAGAGATCATACCACTCTCATGCCTTCACTTCACTAGTGAGCCCACTCTATGGTTATAGGGAAGCACATGGCTATGCAAATTTCCTTAACCGTAAGTTTGGTATTCTGACCCTTTTCCCCCTCTTTATCTCTTGCCTTGCTGATTCTATGTTTGCTGGATTCATTACATCACCTCACCATCCCCTTTGAAAACAACCTTGTCATGAGCGTGTCCAAGTCTTCCCATGTTGCTTCTTATTCTGAGAGGCCTTCCCATTGTATTAGGACTTGGTTGATCTGCTTCCCAACTATTTCTTCTTGTTTGTGTTGCAACACCCTGAAAGGGTTGAGAACAGGTCCATTCTTTGATGTTGAGAGGGGAAGCGGCAAATATTGCTCTTTGTTGTGCATAAGGGCTGAAATCTGGAAGATTGGATGTATTTTTGCATCTGGTGGTAATTGTAGCTTGTAAGCTACATTGCCAATTCTTTTTACGATTCCTCCTTAGTTGGATGGAGTGTTGGCGGTATGGTTGCACCCTGACTAACTACCAAATCTCCTTCTGAGAACTGCTTATCAGTTCTATTCTTATCAGCCTGCTGTTTGACTCTATTCTTTGCTTTGGTCAAAGTTGGACAAAATTCTTTACATCCTCTTTCATTTTAGGCCAATAAAACTGGCTAGTAATTCTAGCTAGAGTCCTTTTAATCCTTGAATGACCCCCAATAGCTCCAGCATGAAATTCTATCAAAATTTGCTGGATGAGTATTTCTTGTTCTGACACTGTTATTTTGTCTTTAAAGTAGACTAGTCCTTCCTTGCAGTGTTTGTTAGCCTGTTGGAGTATCTTATCTTGCAGGGAGTTGTCAACTTTCTGTGCTTCTCTTATCTTCTGTATGAAAATGTTCTGAGGCTCTGACCAAGCCAAATGGAAGATTCTTGATAGTGCATCAGCAGCTACATCGTCCTTGCCCTTTCTATATTCAATTTTGAAATCATACCCCAGGAACTTATGCAACCAGGCCTGTTGCTCAGGTGTTTGGAGTGATTGATCAGTGAAAGATCTTAGACTTTGCTGATCTGTTCTAATGATGAATTGATGCCCCAATAGATAACGTTTGAATTTTGCTAAGGCTTATGTGATAACATACAACTCCCTGGAATGGCTGTAAATTAGTATGTCATAAAAAAAAACCAGGACACATTTTCTCAATAATCCCTGGAATACTGAGTTCATGAGTGAGGGCCTGAAAAGTGGTCGGTGCATTAGTTAGGCCAAATGGCATCACAAGCCATTCATATAACCCTTGATGACTTCTGAAAGCAATTTTTGGTCTATCTTCAGGCTTAGCCAAAATCTGATGATAGCCTGATATGAGGTCTAATTTGGAAAAATACTTGGCACCATGGAGCTTATCTAACAGTTAATCCACTGTTGGCATTGGAAACTTGTCTTTGATTGTTATGGCATTCAAAGCTCTATAATCAATACAAAATCTCCAAGTTCCATCTTTCTTTTTAACAAGGAGAATAGGTGAGGAGAAAGGGCTGTTACTCGGTTTTGGCTGTGAGGATATCTACAAGCTCCAGAGCTTACTAGTTTAGCAGTGGGATTGAATGATTGTGTTCTCTACTCAGTGGCAAGCCCATTGGTTTTTGAAAAATTCATGGGAATTGTTGTAGTATAAGAGCTAATTCTGGCTCCATATTTTGAGGAAGTTGCAGCATGTGGTCCTGGTCTACTCCTGGAACTTTGTAGTTCACTGTAAAGCATGCTGCAATTGCATCAGTGGAAGATAATTTCTTGATGTGATGGAGAGTGGCAGGTGTTGGAGTTGTCTTCTTGATTGCTTTCAGGATGACCTCCTGTTGGTCTTTGTTCTTGTATGTTATTGTCATATTTTCATAATCTGTCATGAATGGTGCAATTGTTGCTAGCCATGCTCCTCCTAGAATCAAGTCAGCCCCTGCAACAGGCAGAACATAGGAATGTGTTGTGAACCAATTCCCTTGAATTTGCACCTCAATTTGAAGAATATATCCTGATGTGCTATGAATTATCCCATCTTCTACATGACATTGAATTGAGGCTTTGGCTTGGTTTCTAATTTCAAGAATTAAGCCCACCTTGGTTGAATAAAGTTGTCTGAACTCCCATTATCCACTAGGATCTATATTGGCTTCCCTTGTTGTGTTCCTTCAAATTTCCAGGTACCAACTCTTGGCATACCATTTAGAGCATTGAGAGAGAGTTAAGGTTGATAAGCTACCTCCTACTGTAGCTCAGGTGTTATACTTTCTTTTAAGAACTCTTGTGAATGTTCTTGGTTGTCATCACCAAATAGAAGCATCAGTTGTTTGTTGGGGGCATTTGTGCGTAGGGGAGAATTTCTTATCATAAGTGAAACGTTGTCCTCTTTCCCTTCTAGCCTGAATCTTAGCTGCTGAAATTTTCCTCAGGTTTAGTCGGTTTACTTTAATTTAATTAAAGGACAACTAATTTTAGACAAAGTATTGAATAAAATGTCACGTATAAAAGTGGATAGAGGGAATAAGAAAAATAAAGTATATATGTTATGGATAATTTCCTTCCTTAGGTTTGGTATGGCCCAGCTTAAGCGAATATTGAGGTTGGTATTGGCCTACTTAAGGCCCACGAATCCTAAACCCCACCATCTGATACAGTTCATTTTTCTCTCTAATTAATGAACACTATTAGTCTGCGTTTAATTGCCAAGACATGATAAAAATACAGAGACATGATGATAGAGACATAAAACATAAGAGGATAAGTCATTCTTGTATTCTGTTTGGTGACAATGTATAAGAAACACTTATTTGTATTTGTATTTTGTTTTGTTTAATAGAGACAAAACAAAAAATACACTTCAAATGACTTAAAATATTCTTATTGCATTAATTTAATAGAAAAAAATACATTATCTTAATCTGAAAGGTTGTGTCCCTGTGTCCTAACAAAACGATGACAACAATCAAGATGTTTGAGCATAGTGATGGCAACAATGATGTTTGATCCAACGAAAGTGGCATCAACAAAAATTACTCCGACCCCCCAGTTAGTATATGTATAATATGAGGTGATATATAGTTAGAACATACTATAACATAAATGTGTTTCATGTTTATTTACTCTGAGTAGGTGATTATTGTTCTGCCCGTTGAGATGTTTTGTAACAGTGGCCAAGGTTATCACGAAGTTATTAAGCTATTAATCATGTCTTGTGTGAGTTGAATGTGTTCATGATGTCTCATAAAGGTGAGTTTGGTTACTTCCCTTCTCATCGGCTCATCGGTTATGGAATTGGCTCGTAGCAGATATGCTAGACATAAGCCTTAGATCTAATGTGGAGAACCGAAATCTATTTATAGATTGGGCTTGTGAGTATCTCATCTCAATTATATGTAAGTCAAAATCTGATTAGACCATAATAAGTTATAATAAGGGTTTAATAAGTTTTTGTCTCTAATAAATTATGAATTTTGATTTTGTATCCTATTAATTTTTGTTTGTTTGAGTTCTCAATAGTTTTTTTTTTGTTTTAGTCTCTAATGTTAAGTTGGATCGTTCAAAGATGATACGACGGACGAAAGTTAGGTGAACTCCACTATAATTTGATCAAACATGATCAAATCAAGTTTTAATCATTGTCAAATCGGTCAAACATGGTCAAATTGGTTTGAACTATGGACTAATTTGACTACGATTTAAATTCAATTTGACCATATTTAAGTGATTTGACCATAATTAAAACTTAATTTAACGATATTTGACAAAATTACAATAAGTCCACCTAACTTCTCCGTCATATCATATTTTAACGGTCTAACTTAATTTCAAATATTAAAACAAATATATTTTTTTTTATCAAAGACAAAATCAAACAAAAATTTTAATAGGACACAAAATCAAATTTTATGATTTATTAGATCACAAAAACTTATTTAACCCTTATTATGTATTGATTATCTCTCTGCTTTTAAAATCTAAAGGATTCCCTCAGCCAGAAAAAAAAATGGCAAGCAACATTAATAAATAATAAAAAATGGGAATAAAACAATATCCTCAAACTCCAAATACAATTGGTGTAGGAACAATGATTCACGAAACTATCCCATCCCATCCCATATTCTTCCTTCCTTCATGTTAACATTGTTGCGTGCCCTTAACTCTCTTTGATCTCTCTCCAATCACAATGGCTGAAACCTCTGCTGCACTCTGTTTCTCCAGATTCAGATTCTCCTCTGCTTCTGTTCCTCCAATTTCTCGTCCCCCTTTCTTCTTCAACTCCTTCACTTTCTCAATTTCCCGCCCTTCTTCTCGGATCCTTCATATCGTGGCCAAATCCAATGACCCCTCCTCCTCCTCCTCCAATTTCTCCGCTGATGACCCTTTTGGATTCTTCCCTTGGTCCCAATCTGACAACGGTAAGAACCCTCTTCAATTTTTCACCTTTTTTATTCTCTGAATTCCATTTCAGTTCCTAAATTTGGAATTTTTTTTTATATAGTGCTAATTTTATTGTGCAACACATGAAATTGAAAATTTGTGCCTTTTTTATCCCTACTGAATTTCATTTCAATTGCTGGATTTGGTTTTTATTTGCAGTGCTAATGAATGTAATTGTGCAACACGCAAAGTTGCAATTATTTTTTGTTTGTTGCAATAATAAATGTTTACAACCCAAAAGTGATTAGTGGTGGAAATGGAGTGCTAGCCAATGTAAATTCCTAAGGAAGAAAAAACAAAGACGGAAAAATCAAAGATGTGTACTTTATGTGAAAATTTGAGCTGAAATCGAGGAAAGTATAGTTTTTGTTTTCATGGCCTCAATTAGTTTTTGTTAGGTTGAATTTGTGGAAATGGGGCTTATTTGTTCCTAATGATTGAAGGTATGCCTAGACCCTAGTGATTGAGGTAAGCAAGTTAAGGTTTTTAAGCTTTTGTTGAGTTAGATTTTGTTGAAGTGTAAACTTTTAGAGGATTTTTATGTTTAGATTATTTGGGGGTCCAATCCTTTTTGAATTCAAAGCATTTCCTGTTTTAATTGATTGGCAGTTGAGATGATTTTAATATGAGAGTCTGCATTTTGGGATTTAGAGAAAATCTTCTCTTCGTTAATATGTGATGTTTACAAGTAATCTAATTCCACATGATGATGATAGTTATTTGTTTATTACTTTCTTTTTTTAGTTAAATATAAGGCTAATTTGTTCCGTTGATGTCGGTGACTTCTCAGAAATTCAATGGGTTCCTGAGGATAGGATCACGTTGTTCACTTCTGATGGACTGATGCAGATTGGAGGCACCATGGTCCCTCGCCGTGTCAGCTCTTCCGATGTATGATTTTTATCAAGCAATTTCATTTTACTCAGTTTAAAAATTAGCAATCATAGTATAGGGAAACCCTAATTGCTGTGCTCATTGGTTTTTTAATTGGTTATTATTTCTAGTACGTATACAACTACAACTAAGCCTTATCCACTTGGTGGGGTCGGCTACTCTGATCCATGTCATAAACCCTCCTCTTTTATTCGGGTTTGGGACCGGCTATGTAAGGGATTTTCCATAAAGCACAACGTAGGCGGGGTTTATTTCTAGTATTTATACTCTTTGAAAAATAAAAAGATCAAATCTTGATCACTTAGTTGAAAGGATTTTGATCCTAGTGGTATATTGTATATTTTAACAGAAAGGTGGATTCTTTTCCCTTTTTTTATCTCATGTCGAAGTAAGCATCTCGATCCATTAGGTGGAATAAGAATACTTGGCATCATAGAATCGGCTGTTAATGCTGACATGTAATTTGCATTGTTTTGGACCATTCTCTATCTTGTTTACAGTCCATCTCAGAGTCAAATATTCGTGTAGATAGGGCTAAGCAGGTTTTCATGGTTCACAGAAGAAGCAAGGGAAATTCAAAAGTTCTCAAAAGTTTCAACGATTCCAAGAGAGTGATTACATGGATCCCGATCAAGGCCTTTGTTTGGGTGCACTATTTGATATTGCGGCTACCAATGTGAGCAATTATCGTTTTGACTTAACCTCCTCTATGATTAATCCTTTGCATTTTGACAAATATGGAATGTTCTCTTTCTAGGGACTTGATATGGGAAGAAGACTTTGCATTTTCGGTTTTTGCCGTTCCATTGAGATGCTAAGTGATGTAGTGGAAGACACTGTCTTAGAGCATGGGGGGGAGGTACTATATCGTACTCATTTTTCATTTTAACGATAAAATTACTATGTTCTGCTTCTTACTATATGTCGAAGAAATTTTAGTTTTGGTTGCATTCCATTGTTAAAATTTCACAGATGTTCTGTTTATAGGACTTCCTTGTACAAAGGATAATCTTGTAAGAGTAATGTGATCATGGTCATCAGAATCTTAAGATTCACTATTCGAGTCGAATGGTTCGATACGATTCAACATGCTAGCAATTTGTATCGTGCAGTGAATTGTAAATGACTATGAACCTTACATCACATTTACGGTTGCGATCGTATTGGTGTATTAGTTAGTAAGTTTAGTGTACAAATAAGCTTAAAATAACTAGTGTGACTCATTAGTGAATCGTAATGTTTTTTTTGTGACCTTTGTTCATTGTGGAGTTTTCTCTCTTGTTGACTCGAAGGAAGGAGAATTGGCGTTCTATTATTCTTGGATATCATGTGCCAATTGCCAACCCTAAATTTCTCTGAACATTGGTGCCAATGTTTAATATGGCAGGTTCTTGCTGCGGAGAAGGAGAGCAAAGGTGATCTTCATGAAAAGCTAACCATGACTGTTGCAGTGCCATTACTATGGGGAGTTCCTCCGGCTTCTGAGACGCTCCACCTCGCGGTTAAAAGTGGCGGAGGGATCGTAGAGAAGGTCTATTGGCAATGGTACTTTATGTAGATACATAAATTGTAGGTTCTCCTAATCATTCTTTGTGCACAATGTACATAAAATTGAATCTCTGTATATGTTTAAAAAAGTCATTGCCATTTGTATGTACATGTGAAAAAAAGAAGAAAGAATTATGGTCATGTTAATATCCAATTGGGTTTATAATAGAACAATATGACATCATCTTGATCTATATATATATATAGTTGACCATACTTAGTGGAATAAGGTTCAATTGCTGTTAATATTCGATTGTTCGTTCTTTTTGTCTCATTAAAAAATTGAGATTTGATGGCAAAAGAATGAGCCATTCTTATATTGAAAGTCAATTTGATTTGAAGAGCAGATGNGGGGGGGGGGGGAAGGGAAGTGAACAACTCTTATAACTCATCTCTTATAATGCTAACTAGTTCTAACCCGCGTGATGAGCAAAGAGATTTAACAAAGTTGATTTACCAACTATATCATAATGCTGTATGTTTAAGCTTTTAAGTATAGTAATTACTTATTTTGTCATTGGGCAAGTTGCTATTACTTAGTTAATGTTTGAAATATGACAAACATTTAAACTCCAATAAGTACTTAGTATTAATTAAGTTACATGAAGGATGAAACCCTAAACAATAAACTTGTACATAAATAAAGTTCTCCATTTGAGTAGGATTGCTTTAAGTAATAATTTTGTCATGAAGAGCATTTCCTCCAGCAAAGCCCTCATCATTTTTGTCATTTACCTGTGATTATTACAACTAAAATAATGCTAATATTTACGTTTTTCTTTCTTCAATTATTAATTAGTATTTGCGTGCATGACAAAATGGTTGATAAAGGAAAAATTCTTGGGACACATTTGCATTTCAAAATGCATAGTTCATAGTTATATATATTAATGTCTCTCGTGTTGATGTGAACTTGTCCTTATTCTTTCTTGAGTTTCTATATAGCAGTAAGAGAAAGTGTTATTTTCATTAGCTTAATCTATCTTTTGACTTTTGGTATCTACTTGTAATATCATAATATATACACCCGTTGAAGCACAATCACTCATCTTTATATATAGTTTTCCCCCCTTGTTTTGTGAATTCAAATATTAATGGTGAAGAATTCAATGATTGACTTAGGCTATGAACTACTAGGAGTATAAAATCATTGTGGAGGGCTAGATAAAAATAATTGTCATATAATTCTTGTGTGGTTATGAAATATCACGTTGGATATATGATTATATATATATATATATATATATATATATATATATATATAACATTTTAGCCTTCATATGGGGAGGATTCACCACTTAAAATTAGAAACATCATTTTATATATAATCACAAATATATCAAACTTTTCATACTTCCACAATTTTTTTTCAATTTTGTTTGGCGATTAATTCATGTTGATTTTTTTATATGATTTTGTCATGTCAAACTCGTCTGCAAGATAGCAGATCTCAATCATAGAGGGAAATTTTTAAGGTGGCATAGGCATTTACCCACTCACTAAACACAACATTTTTAGGGAAAACGACAATCTCCCATAATTTAATACATTTATGTTATTTTAGTGTCTGTAGCTGTCACGTCTTGATGGTTCTAATCTAGCGGGAAGCAAACAAAATGGTGAAGAGGTCAATGCAAATTTGGCTTCAACTTCATATCACAGTTATTTTCATTGGAAAGTGAAACTAATCAGAAATCAATTTCTTATATTCTCTAAACAAATTAGGAGAATCCACCACCCAGTGACACGTCCAACGCATCATTATCTTAGAATCACATATTTTTTGGAGCCTTTTGGACTAAATTAATTTCCCATATAATGGTTCTTTTATCAGCTGCATCATGCAATGCATACTTTAATTAGATATATTATATCTTGAAAATCTATGTCCCCCCTTGTTTGCTTTGTTAATAGTTAACTCACTTTCAGATCAATATTTATGTGGACCATATTGCTTGTAAGTCCAAATCCGAGGGTTTTTTAGAAATAAATTCAAACGAGAATGATGTGTGTGTGTGTGTCTTATATTGTAGTAATACTTAAATTGCTGCAGAACCTAAGGATGCTGACTTCTATGAATCTCTAAAGCATGTTTTCCTCATAAGACATGCCATAATTGGTGTGTTTAAATCATGGCTTGAACTTTTTGTTTTTGTTTTTTAAGTTTAGGTAAGTTTGACACTAGTCATTTTACTAGAGTTAGAGTATATTTTTAGGTTCTTCGAGTACTTATAGAAGTATTTACAAATCACTTATCAAAGTGGTCATCACATCGATAAACAAGAATCGAAGTCACATCCATTTAAAATACAAATTTGCTCCTTATTAACTGTACCAACTATCTTCGACATCATTATTTTAACTTTGAAAAACACACAAACTAATTAAATTCATTTTAGTATATTTGGCAAAATCACACTAAATTACATTTTAACGTAATTTTTAGCCAATTTGAGCAAATATGAAAAGAGGTTATTTTTCCACCACATCATCATAATTTATCTACCAATAAACCAAATTTACTACAAGAAAATTAACTATTACCGCCCATAAATTACAGTCAGACACGAGCCGATGGTAATACTGTCAGATAACGAAATATAACTGACGGTAATTGGTTCGCGAAAAAGAATTGGGAAAGAGGCATCAGATTACGGTGGGTACAAGATACCGACGATAATATCAACGGTAATTGTTCGCGGGAAAGGGCGCGAAAATATTACCGTTGGGCGTAACCGACAGTAAAATTTGAGGCTTTGTTTATAAAAAAATAAAAACCATTTTCGTCGGTCAAAGCAGACGGTAAACTCAAGCCAATCATAATCTGCCAGGTGTTTGCAACACGCTTATTGTCGGCGCGAACCGACGATAATGTCCTCAGAATTTGCACGACCATGCAATAAATGTGGGTGTTTACCGTCGGACGAAACTGACGATAAACGCCTTGGAAAAACTAATCGACATGTCTTCCATAACGTTCAAACCAGCAATAAATATGTGTTACCGTCGAACTAAATCGACAGTAATCGTCTCGGAAATACTAATTGACACGTTTTCCACAACGTTCAAATCAGCCATAAATATCCATTCACCGTCGGACTAGTCCGGCGGTAATCTAAAAAGCCAATGTTATAAAAAGCCCCTCCCCCCGGCAGTAGCCTCCACTCCCACTCTTCTTTCCTCTCCAAACATTCTCACACTCGCCACGCCACCACCACCATCCCTGCTACCCTCTCATCAATGGGGATGATGATGCGAGGGTGGAAAATTTTGAGGCGCATCAATTATAGTGGTGGTGATGCGAGGGTGGAAAATGTGTAACGCTCGTCGATTATGGTGATGGTGATGGTGATGTAAGGGTGGAAAATGTTACCTTCACATCCACTCGTAACGATTTTCCACTCATGTTGGCCAGTTATCGTTACATCGTATAATTTGCTTCCTAAAATGTGTATGAAAGATCCTTATCTGTCCTTATCTTGCGTGATCCCCGGGCCGAGCAACCCAAAAGCTAAAATTGATATTTTCCTTCAACCATTGATAGATGAATTGAACATGTTGTGGAGTCCAGGTGTGCTTGTGTACGACATGTCCATGAAGCAAAATTTTATGCTGAGGGCATCTTTGATGTGGACTGTTAACGATTTTCCTACTTATGGCATGTTATTTGGATGGATGACAGCGGGAAGGTTGGCATGTCTATTATGTATGGAAAACATTAAGGCATTCTGGGTACCAAACGAAGGAAAACAATCGTGGTTTGATTGTCATAGGGTATTCTTGGAACCTGGTCACACGTTTAGGAACAATAAGTATGGATTCCGGAAGAGCACAATTGAAAATGAAGAGCCTCCACAGAGATTAACTGGCCGTGACATGTGGAGGAGGGTTAGATGGTTTCCCAAGATTACTGAGAGCGAAAATGTTAGGCTTCCAAGTTACGGGGAACAACATAACTGGACAAAGAAGAGCATATTCTGGGCTTTGTCGTATTGGAAAGATAACTTGGTTCGTCATTGTCTTGATTTATGCATATTGAAAAGAATGTTTTTGATAATATAATGCATACTGTTATGAACACTGATCAAACCAAGGACAGCGAGAAGGCAAGACTGGACTTGAAAGAGGTTTGTAAATGCCGGGAGTTGAATTTACAAGAGATTTCTGGCGGTCGTGTCATCAAGCCAAAGGGTTGCTACACCCTCAACAAGCAACAAGTTCAAAGTGTTTTTCATTGGTTGTAAACTCTTAAATTGCCTGACGGTTATGCATCTAACTTGGCTCGATGTGTAAATATCGCCCAAGGAAAATTGTTTGGAATGAAAAGTCATGACTGTCATGTGTTTATGCAATGTTTGCTGCCAATTGCATTTAAAGAACTATCGAGGAACGTATTGAAGCCTCTAAGTGAACTAAGTCACTTCTTCAAGACATTGTACTCATCCACGGTTAATGTTGATGACCTCTTACTCATGGAACGCAACATTCCGATCATTCTATGTTCACTCGAAAGATTGTTCCCTCTTGCTTTTTTTGATGTAATGGAACATTTGCTTGTACACTTGCCTTACGAGGCTCGAATATGTGGTCCAGTTCAGTATAGATGGATGTATCCGTTTGAAAGATGCATGAGAGTCTTCAAGAGAACAGTTAAGAACAAAGCTCAAGTTGAGGGGTCGATATGCGAGGCATTCTTGACTAAAGAAACTTCCTTCTTTTGTTCGTACTACTTTGCTGCTAATGTTAATTGCAATAGAACTAAGGTAGGACGAAACAACGATGGTGGAGGAATGCCTAGTCAGTCGACCTTTTCTATATTCAATCAATCTGGTCGTCCTGCTGGAAGAGGGAAGGATTACTGGTTGAGTGCGCAAGAAAAAGAAGCAGCTCACTTAGTTGTTTTGCTCAACTGCGAAGAAGTACTTCCGTACTCCGAGTAAGTTCGTTCGACCATTTTAATATACTTTATTTAATTAACATACAAATAGGTTACTCAATGGTTTGTTACCATTGATGCATGTTTTCTGGATGTTTCAACGAAAATTTGGTGATCAATGCACTGATCAAATGTTTTGGTCGTGGTTTGCAAATTACGTATGTGTTTAACTTCTTTATATTATATACTTTAACCAAACAAAAGACTATATATCATAATCGATTAAGTTTAACTTACTTTTAAAATGCATTTTTTTAGGTGCAAAATTATTCTAGTAATGATAGTAACTTGATGAGTTTGACATGGGGACCAATGAATAAAGTGATTAGATAGCCCATTTATTTTGTTAATGGATACAAGTTTCACACATCTAAATGGGCAGTTAATCAAAAGACAGACAATAGTGATGTTTATGTCAAGGGTGAATATTCTAATAATGATGAAACAAGCGTTGATTGGTACAGAGTGCTTCAAAAGATTCTTGTATAAGAATAGGCACACAATGGCCCATCTAATCACGTTGTACTTTTTTGCTGTGATTGGTACGATCCTTCCCCAAATGGAACACGAACTCATCCGGATTATAACATTACTTAGATTAATCATGCAAGGCGGTACAACGGGTATGATCCATTCATCGTTGTTGAAAGAGCCAAACAAGTTTATTACATTAGCTATCCAGGAGCTACTCAATCAAGCTGGAAAGTTGTGATCAAAAGCAAACATAGTGGTTGAATTGAGTTGGATGACATGCAATCAGCAGAGCAATCATCATATGATCAACCGTATCAAGTGCCGGACCGAATCCCCGCAACAATAGTTGTTCAGACAACAAATACGAACACATTGTTAGCAACAAATGACAAACAAGAAATACTTCAACTTTCCAACCTCTGTCAACAATCAACTGGTGATGTCGATAATGATGGGGAAGAAGAAGAATAAGAACAAGAAGAAGAAGAAGAAGAAGAAGAGGATTTTGACGAGTAGCTAAATTCTGAAAATGATGATGATAATGTTTACCTTTCATCATTAGACTAGCTGCGATTTGTAATTATTTGAACATTTTAAATATTGAATTTATTTTGTTATTACTATTATTGCCTTATACAATTTAATTGCTTAATTTTTATTTAACATTTTAGTATTAATTGCATAAATATTTAATTAGCTATTAAATATAAATTTCTATATGATTAGTAAGGTAGATGTCGAGCATCCCGACGAACAACGGGATCACTTTGAATCTAAACATTATTTGCATTTTTAACTATGTAATGAATCTAAACATGCAATGATGTGTATATGAGGACCACTTTGTTGAACCACTTTGTCAATTGTTTGTTAAGTTTGCTATAATTGCCATGCTTATATATGTATCCTGCTAAATAACCGTTAAGCCTCAAGGCTCTATCGCTTGCAATATATGCTTCACTCTACGCGTGGCTCATATTTGATGTTCTGTAAATAAGTTGAGAAATATTTCAAATTGGTCCATATTTTCAAGTAAAGGGTATTTTCAAAGATATTATAGGACTGAAGGTATTCCAATCAAAGTAGCTAACAACCTAGTGAGCATTGTTTACGACTTAAGCGTAACTAGCTAGCTAGGGTGTTACAATTCGTTCTTTTAATTGCTTAATTTTTATTTAATATTTTAGTATTAATTAAATAAATATTTAATTAGTTATTAAATATAAAATTTCTATATATTAATAAATTAAAAAATTAATTAATATTATTTATTAATATAATTATATAATTTATTAAATATTTAATTAAATTAAAGAATATTTAATTAAATAAATATATTAATAAATAATTTTTTAATATTAATTAAATAAATATTTAATTAGTTATTAAATATAAATTTCTATATAAATTATAAAAATTAATTAAAATTAATAGTAATTATATAATTTATTAAAATTTAAATTAAAATAAATAATAATTTATTAAAATAAATAATACAATTTTAATTAATTTTTTTAAATATTTAATTATTACCGTCGACTATAACAGATGGTTAGGTTGAATAATATCGACGGACACCAACCGACCGTAATGGAATTAAAATATTAATAGTTAGACAATAAAATATTAATATCCTTACTGTCGACTACAGAAAACTAACCGACGATAAAGGAATAAAATATTATTTTATTTACCATCGACAATCACAATTAGAATAAAATATTAATATATTTATCGTCGGTTCCAGTTGACGGTGAAGGAATAAAATAGTAATATCTTTATCGTCGGTGGTGACCGACGGTGGTATATGAATAAAATATTAATATCTTTACCGTCACCATGAACTGACGGTAAACCGGTTCAAATGTACTCACATGTGAACCAGTTTCCGTCGGTTTATTCTGGCAGTAATTACCATCGGGTATCGTTACTGACGGTAAATTGATTACTATCGAGCATTTTACCATCGGCCAGACGACCGACGGTAAACGTCAAAATCCGACAGTCACTGTGCAAATTTTCGACGATAACTCCAACGGTAATGAACTATTTTCTTGTAGTGATTAATGAGATCGAAGAGTCTGAATCCTTAAAATACTCCCTTTTAAAATAATTTTTTTTAACGTGACACTCGTCACATTAACCCATTCTTGAGTCTTCTAGATTGATCATGCCCCAAGCATGGGATTCCATGCACTACTGTCATAATCTAATTTTATATAAGCAAGTTTCACATGGCTAGGATATCCCTAGTGATTTTCTTATGATATTATTGTCGTGCCAGTCGGCACATTTCTTATTTAACACAAAATGTCCCCTTCGATGTACAATAATGTACTGCACAAATTAAATTAAAAAATTATGCAAATTCTAGTATTTCTATTCCCCTTTATTTATTTTGAATATTTCTGATCCATTTGTTTTGCGTGATTAACCTCAATATATATCACCTAAACCATGCACTATATATGATCTTTAAGAAAAAAAAATAAAAGTTGCTTTTAGGTGCATGATTGGGAACAAAAGTGTTGCATGATAATTCTAAAAAAATGGTAATGGATTGGCTGCTGCAAGCATTTTTCTATTTATTATTTAATTTTGTGAATTATTAAGGGGTGCTCTACTTTCTGATTCGTTTCTTTTTGGACACATATTTAGAGTGCTATTATTTATACGCACACATATATATATTGAAATTTGCTGAATCTTGTATAAATAAAAAAAATTTAATTATGTAAATGATGGATTTATTTGTAAGAAATTGCGAAAAATTGTATATTAGTAATAATTATCGATTTCAGTCGTATAAGTGATGAATTTAGTGAAATAAATTTTTATGTATTATCCATTATATTAACACATTCACCGCATTAGATATGCAATTGAAATTCTTAATTATTATGTATACATTATTCTCCATATATATGCAAAGAAATGTCTAAAGCTTATGTCAAGCTAACACTTTCCCATCTTTATGGCTTAAATGGTGGGGTTTGATTACATGCAACATTTAAAAGCACAAAGGAAACTTCAAAAATGTGCTGGGAAAAATGAAAGTTGTTCTATTAAACAACTTTTCACAAAGACACAAAATTAAATCCAAATCTGAATTCTTCTAGTTCTAATAACCCTTTCCCCCCCTAATTTCCTTATAACCCTGCACATTAGATTCTTGATTTTTAGTAGTACATGACCCTTTCCTCTGTCTTCTTGTCATCAAACCAAAAGTTGTTATTGCAACTACTAGTATTGCTAATTAGCTCTTTTAATTTCTTCTACACCATAATCCAATATTGCATTTTCTCCCAAATTAACACTAACTTGTTTCTCTTCCACACCTCCATAGAGGTAATTATTATTATGTGCACCCATGTTGTCAACAAAGGTTGTTACATCATAACCACAATATCCAATTTCTGATTCTTTGACCAAATTGGACATAAAGACACCATCTTCAACTTGGTAATTCTGAAGGGTCCCCATAAAATTTTCTTCTTCTTCTTGTGACTGACGAAAATTAGAAGAATTTCCATTCACAAGAGGGTGGTAGTAGCGAGAGTTGTTGTTGTTGTTGTTGCTGCTACTATTATTATTGAACATTTGAACTTGTGTCAAAGAAGAAGGTTGTGTTGAGTTTTGAAGCATGGGTAGAAGGGTAAATTTGTGAGGTTTATTCTTGAGTTGTGATGAAGGATATTCCATTCCCATTTTCTTCTTAAGCTTGGTGTTCCAATGGTTCTTGATGTCATTGTCAGTCCTTCCTGGCAATTGAGATGCTATTATTGACCATCTGCATTTTGTGCCAAAGATTTTTTCAAAATAAGAAACATATAATTGAGTCAAATAAGTACTCATAGCAGATCTAGATTTGGCAAAACATGTAGTGATGAGTCAAATATTTTTTTGCAATGATTCAAAGAAAGGTTTAAACAAAAAACAATGGAAACTCCCTCCGTTTTAGAATAACTGTGACATTCACTTTTTGTACATTGATAAATCCATGTATCGAAATTGAATGTTATAGTCATTTGATGGCAAAAGAGAGTACAAATTTTGAGCCACCCAAACTCAATAATATTGAAAGCATATATGTCATATACCTTGATAAAACCTCAAAAAAAAAAAAAAACCCCAAAAGAATAAAAAGAGGTCATCCCTCGTTCCCAAAATGTGAAAACTCCTCAATAATGCCTCTTTCTTCAATTGAAAACTTTATGATCTTTAATCATTTATTTATGGAAAGTCCCTCCAAAAAATGTATGTTTTGGTATATAAATATAAATGAAAAGTTAAAATTTTAAGTGGAAATACCTGCTTCCAATGCTAGCAAAGAGACAAGAGATTATTCTATCTTCATCCTCAGAAAACTCACCATGCTTAATGTTTGGTCTAAGGTAATTAAGCCATCTAAGTCTACAACTTTTACCACATCTTTTCAATCCTGCAAGATACAAATCAACAAGTAATTTTCTTCTTTCTGACAAAAACAAAAGAGAAATCTCAAAAAGCTTTTGATTATAAACTGTTTCTAAACTCAAAATAAGTTAATTCAAACAGGAAACGCTAACCGGCTTTCGTGGGAAGGGCAATCCAATTCCCTCCGGTTCCATGTTTGTCCATGTAATCCTTAAGCTTTGCATCTTCTTCAGGACTCCATGGACCTTTCTTCACACTAGCCTTGTCACAACAAGGTGCTCTTCCCATCTCTTCTCTTAATCCTACTATATTTGTGCTTTAAGATCACTATTACATGTGTTTGAAACTTTTATCTCTTTTCATGGATATGGAAACACAAAAAAAAGAAATGCACCTCGATCGAGAGAAAAAAGTACAAAGGCGTGTGTGTGAGCTAGCCAGAGATGCGTATTTGAGGCTTTATAATATATAATATTTGAGTAATTAAAGATATATAATGAGACAAAACTTTGGAAATTAATGTTTAATTAGAAATTAATGTATATGCAGCAGAGAAGTCAAAAGGGGAACAGCCTCTATAACCTCAATGGTTTATCACTGTCAGTTTCTTAAGAACTCATATATATTAATTGATTAGCTTATAATTACTAAAGTTTCTGTCACCATATGTAATAGGTCCTTGTGTAAGGTAAGTCTAATCTTAATTATATACTTTATTTTATTTCTCAAAGTATGTCTCATTCGAAAGACATTGATTTCTTAGAATACCATTAGACGCATGAGCAAGAAACTCATTAAACCAATCTTTTTTATACACAGATTTTTGAACGGAACAAAGAATTAATTACATATACTGAAGTGATTTGAGCCCTTCCATATATATATATAGCATTGGAAATGATGGTCTATTGCTACACATTTTCAAGCAATGGAGATCAATATTCATTAAGTGAACTATTGTCAAGTTGGAGGTTCACTTTTCAATCATGATGTATAAATTGTGTGTGTTGTCATTAATTCACAGAAGATTGAAATTTAACTAATGTACCTAATATAAAGTTCGAGCCAAATCTTAACCTTTACATATTTGAACAATTATTCAATTCAATCTTTCATTTGGAAACGTAGTCAAAGTTTATATAATCAACGTAGTGTTACTAGTAATGCCCTCCAGCTTTGGGGTGTTGCGGAATTCTTGCCCAACTTGAAATTTTTTTAATTTGGAATTTCTGAATTTTTCAACTAACGCCGGCTTCAATTTTGACTTTGTTTATGTTACATACCTCAACATGTGTGGATTTAATTTTCAAACAATATTTTCAAAGTAAAAAATATGTAGTTTTATTTTACAGATTGATTTAGAAGTTAATTAAAATGAAGGAAAAACATATATGTGTGTGTGTGTATGAATAAACGATGATATGACACTTTCGTCTACAACATAATATACTAGTTTTCTGAGGCCGTACAATGAACGGGATTAAAAAGAATATTACTTTAGTTATTAAAATTGTAAAACTTAATTTGATTAAATTATTAAAAAAATATATAATATAGTTTTAATAAGTATGACGTAGGATTAAATTTTCATATTTTACAAATACACATTGTATAAATCTTAAATTTTCATAATTTCAAGCATAACCTTGTATAAAATTTTCAATTATTTTTTTAAAACTTCTTAGACCCAGAATATTACAATAATTAAAAGCAATAACTTAAATTTTTTAACATGCTGTTGGATTCTATCATCTATATGTTTTTTGCTATTCAGTATGAAACAAACAAATAATACTATTTCACTGAATTTCATTCTTAGAATTGTAGACACTAAATAAAAACAACTATATATACCTCGGTGCTGAAAAATTGTTAGCACTAAATTGAGTTTTCAAATGGTCACTTAGCTCATCATATTTAAAAAATTATACACGGAAAGTAACAAACATAAATTGATCATTCTTTTTTCACCATATTTATGGTATCATTGTTTTAATAATTAAGCAACCTGGTAAGTTAGTACATTGTGAAATCAATGGATCTTATGGCACTAAATGACCTAGTCTTCAAGCAAGACAGATATTACAATATAGCATCAAAACATATAGCATTTTTATTTATTTATGTTTGATTAAGCCTAACATCTCAATTATATGAATAATCTCAATATTAAATCTCCATGGAAAATGTTTGTTGTCTCTAGATAGACTAATCCTTTTATACTTGTAATATAAATTCTGTGAAGGAAAAAAAAAGTTTGATTTAGAGAAGTCAATTTATTTTTTTATATATAATTGTTAGATTTAAGTATTGAGAAAATCATTAAACTACCAAAGCAGTGAAAAAAAAATCAGTATAATTTGTATCATTGTTTTGAAGGGAATGATATGCTATGTTAAGTATTAGATTAAGTATAAACATTTACACAGTGAAACAGATTATGCATAATTTGACATGTAATAAGAATGAAGTACAAACATATCACTTGAAGCAATATAATTAGTGATACTTCCACAACATTTTTAGTTTTGATTAAAATAAGCATTGCTTCCTATACGCCTCACATTCTCTTTGTCAATAATCCTAAAGAATTAGTTTTGTATCTTACAGAAAATAAAGTCATGAACATAAAGAATGACAGCGACACAAAAATTTTGAACTATGAAGTGATAAAAACACGGTTCGTTCAAGATGTTTTCCCTAAAAAAAATAAGCAAAATCATTGTTGCTTTATGTAAAGACTAAATTAAGTAAATTTAGAGGTAAAAAGTAACAAAAAATTAAGAACAGTGAAAAAAATGATAATCAATAACCTCCTTTAGCAAGATAGAATTCCTCTCGGCAACCTCCCGATTTACCATACAACCATTCTCACCAAAGGGAACACCTTTCATTAGGCACCCAATTTTACTCCAAACTTCAACATGACACAATAACAAATAGAAGATTCAAATTTTTGAAATAGAAAATTGAAAACAAAAAAATCTCATTACATAGAAGAAGAAAATGATATTGTCCTCTAACATTGTCCTCATCATTATCTTTTGCTCACACTCGTAATCTCATTGCTTCTTCACGCTCTCTCAATCTCTCAGTCTAGCCTGTTAAAACTCCATCTTGAACCAAATGAGGAAACGATTGAAATTTTTGTTAGAGTAAGAAAAAAATATCAAGAAAACTCATCACTCCATCATGAATGGAAAGAGAAAACAATTAACATTTCAAAAATAGAATAAGAAAAAATGTAAAGCTTCATTGAGGTGAAGAAGACGCCTCTCAGTTTAAGGTTAGGGGGTAAAAAATGAAGAGATAACTTTTTTTATTTGTAAAGAGTAAAAAATTGAACGGAGATGCAAAATCAAAGGTAAGAATTATCATTTACTCTCTAATAGAAGATGTAAAAAAAAGCATTAATAAGTTTTTAATAAAAAGGTGTAACCTACCTATTATCTACACAAATCAACTTAATGCCATTATAAACAATTTATTTCCTAATAGAATAATTTTCTAATTTACATTTCACTTCTCTGTTATTATTTGTTTGAAAAAAAAAGTTATTCAAATTAATTTACTTAAATATCAAAGTTGGTCTACCATAATCCATTATTAGCCTTAAAACTTGATTCTCCTCCCACTCTCTGTAGTCTCCTTCGCCTCTCTCATCAACCTCCCGTCCTCCTCCGTTGATGGTGGCACTAAGCACAACCGCGTCTCCCATGGCAACCTCTCCATCTCCAACATCACCAAATCTTCCAATATCTGCTAGAATCATGTCTATGCTTCCGTTCGCGCGCCATGGAATCCTCCAAAGCTTCATCTTCAAATCGAAATGCACACACAACTTCTTCATGTGGTATTCTCCTCACCGACCATAGACATGTCACATCTGGTGGCCGTGGGGTCCAAATTCGAGAGTTTAAATACACTCACGAACCCTCGTTAAACTTAAGAGTTTATCATTTTTGTTTATAATTTATTTAAACTCGTACAAATTTATTAATAAAAATAGTAATTCATTTTGTCTAATAAAATCGTAAACTTACGAATTTATAAGTTAGTCTGAGAGTTTAATAACTATAAGACTCTTACCCTACTCAAACAAAAGAGTCTTAAAAAAAGAAAAAAAGATGCATGTGATTTTGAAAATAATTAATAGATAGAACCACTGAAAATTCTATTGATTGAAGGATACAATAAATAATTCTAAATGGATACAACACTTAACCCACATGCAAAAAGTTAGGTTCACGAGTCTTTGGGATGAAAAGCTATGTCCCATCATCAAGCAAACTCTAGGCGTTTTTCTCGCTTGTGTTGGATTCTTCATTTAAAATAATTTGTATAAAAAACAATCAAAACGCAAAAGTTACTTGTGGTGTTTTATATTATTGCTTTTAGGTGGGGATGGGCTGCAAAGAAGATTATCCTGTTTAGCCATATAATTCAAGTCATGTATGTTGTTCTAAAAAGATGTGTAAATAGCATGGTCACATTCCTTATCACATCAACATTACCTAATCAATACCCGTTACGAAGTAAAAATAGAGTAAGACTAAGATTACCATCTTAACTGAGAATCCCAATTTGAATACCGCATTTAGCTTACTCTTACAATCAAGAGATCATTATAGATAAAGAATAAGATTGTCATGTAATAAGTCTCACGTGACTTTTGGTTGAAGCAAAACTCGACTTGTCTTTGCATAGTGGGACTCTTAATTTATGTTGTTGTCCCTAAGTTAAATATACTAAGTCATTAAACGTCGGACAACTGGTTAATAAGTTGGCTCAATTAATTAGTCTTTCATTCATATATTGTCATGACTTGGGTTCGATTTTTAAATTATCTTATTGATGAATGATTTATAAATATTTTTATAAATGTTAGATGAGCTCCAAAATATATGTGAACTTTAAATTGATATTAGTTTTTCTCTCAAACTAACATGTTTGTTAACAATAAAAAGGACCGGCAACCTAACAAAGCAGATCCTAACACAGTTATGTAAGCTCAATTCACCCTTTTACGGCATATTTCATGGGTTTCACCTTTTTTTTTAATTAAGAAAATTCATTTATAGAAACAAAAACAGAGTACAAACCCCATAAACAGAGGAATCTTGAAAATTAAATTATATTTATAAATTTATGAAAATAAATAATATTTTTCTTGACTTAATAAATTATTTGGTTATAATTCTCGTTGAGAAATTTTGATTTGAAGATATTAATTTTTTATTTTGAATTCAATTAATTAAAGTATGGTAAAAACTTATCTCAAGAATTTAATGTTATGAAATCATTTTTAATAATTATTTCTTAATGTAAAATATATATTATTTTCCAACTCATATGTTAATATATATTTCTATAATTATAGATATTTTTTATTTATAAAAATGAGCTGTAGCTTGACTTTGGCCTGGATAGATTATGGAATTTCACATAAACCTAAGCGCACATAATCTATGTGGGTTCTTACTAATGATGTCTTATTGATGGATAATTTTCTTAAGTATTTGTGGAGGATTGAATATCCGTAGTAAAAGTACGAATAGAGGAATATGCACATGAATATAAAAAACAAATAACAAACAACGAAGAAAATCACACACACATGAGAATAAACCCTTGAACAAACAATCAAACAATTCATATATTCTTAGATTATTTATTGCAAGACAATAAAATGTTGCACTATAAAATGTACATGGCCGGGTTTTCCTTTATTCGAACTCGATCCTATATTTTGACCGAGCCAATTTTAAAGACTCAAACCCGACCCTAGACCCAATCATCTTTGGGCCAAATGCTTCGGGTCGATCTAGGTTAGCTGGCCAGACTGGGTTTTGTACACCCCTAAGCGAGGTTTATGACGTTTATTCTCTAGATCCAAGGGCCGACAAGATGACATGTGACATCAAAGTTCTAAAGTTTGTGACGGTTACTAGAAGATTTGAAGGTTGACCATATGACAAGTGACTCGTTGGATAGAAGACATGTGGACAAATGGAGCTTTGCGTTTTGAGGGCTTCTCGTCAAGAAGCATAGTTTGGCGTCTAGAATTCAAATTCAAAGCCTATGACGCGAGGGTGCCAAAAGGCGGTTATGTAATCATCAAGGCTTAATGTCTCTATAAATACAACCCATCAGATACATATTTTCTCAAGTTCCTAGGATCACATACTTGCACACACTCTCACACGCTAACCCTCACGCCTCCAATGACATTTTAGAGCATGAGAAAAGTCAAGTATACATCTTAAACTTCATCAGTTTCTTTTCTCTTTTATATTAGATACATTTTCTTTTTCATTTCCTTTTTCTAGATTTATTCTCTTCTTTATAATCCTGTCACTCTCAATTTGTCTGTAAGACGTTATATTATGCAATTTAATTTTTATACACAAATAATTGAACTGAAACTTAAATAAACAAATAATATAAAAATAACGCTTAATTATCAAGTTCTTAACAATTATTTTTCTACTCCTCACTCTAAAATATTTATTTGATGACCAATCTATTATGAGCTTTGGTCCCCTTTACACATATCTTGGATCTGTCCTGCAAGTATTATCCAACTATTTCATGGATTTTGCCTGTAACTCATACCTCTCTCTCTCTCTCTCTCTCTCTCTCTCTCTCTCTCTCTATATATATATATAACAAAAATACTCAAAGTGTGATCATAATGTTTTATTTAATATTGTATTTTGTAGATAAACTTCAATACTAATATTGTCCTTTCTCAAGCTTCGGGGTCACCAACTACATCAGCAGTAGTGAGGTTGGCCTCATTGTTGAAGAGGTTCTCTATATGTAGAGGCTTATGAGAACATGTCTCAAAGCGTGATTATGTGGAAAAGCAAAAGCAGAAGCTGCTTCGTAACAGCCACCATTGCTAGCTTTCAGGTTTAGAGCTCTGTCTGAAGGCTGGCAAGCAACCCAAAGGAGACAAACTTAAAAACGCATACTTTCTAGCCCCTTTCTCGTATAATCCCTGAATACACGAAATGATTAACTCATTATGTTCTTTCATTCTTTCTTACTGCTCTTAAGAATAACGTTACCGGCCACTTTCGATTGTAGGATAAAATAAGATGATACGCCTGATTTACCTATTTTAAAGGTATATTGTTCTCACCTATGTTGCATAGGCACGAGGTGTGGTACTAATACAAGTACTGGATATGAAAACTTTGAAAAAATCCTAAGGTTAAGATACATTATATAAAATTGAGTAATGTTCGAGCCTCCCAATTTATTCCCATAAATTTTTTCTTACCTATTAAATGAGATAAAAAAAACATATACTCATTTAATGCGTTAAAAGTTTAAAAGTATTTACTTTTTACCTCATTTAGCAGTTAGGAGGAAGTTTAGATTAATGAATTAAGAGACTCAGACATTACTCTATAAAATTATAAAGAGAAATTCTTGTAGGGTTTTAGAGCAAGTGATCTCTTGCTTTGATTTATTTATTATTTGACACATCAATAAATGTTATTGACTTAAGAGACAAAGGTGGTGACGTGTTAAATAATAAATATATGAGAGCAAGTTTTTTACTCCAAGAATATATAAGAACTTTTCAACTATAAAATTATAAACAATAAACTAATTAAATAATACGGTAAATGTAATTTAAAAATACTTCAACTTAATTCAGATAGCCATAACCACGTGAGTGGGGTTTTCCAGTGTGGATGTATTTAGGAGTACCTGAGCATCTTCAGAACTTGAGACAAATAAATTCATAGAAAAATTCTGATTTCTAGAATATTTCTTTATTAGTTAGTAAATCTTGCAGGCTTACTTGGATTGATTGTCCCCACACAATGTATAGGATTGTAACTTTCTTGCATTTTTGGGTTACCCAGATAACCACCCATGTAATCGTTGCTTCCAATGCTAATGAAATAAATTGCTCCTGAGATCAACTCCTTTGCTTTCTTCTCTCCAAGCTTATTTTGTGCCAGTGATTTTCTTATTTCCTCAAAGTGCCTTGTTTGTGTCGGAAGATCAATCACCTTTATTTTATTTATGCACAAGTCATAAATGAGGTTAACATCTAAGATAGCAATTACTATATGTTTGAGAGTCCCTGATCATTGGTTTCAGCAAGAACACCAGCCCCACCAGAAGCAAAGTTGACACCGTTAGTATAATGGGCATGTGGTTGTAGAAATGGAAGAAGCAGTGGCAGCTTTGCATATTCAGCTGTATCACCAAGCAATAGAAGCATATCACACACACCAAATGTTTGGATTATTAGTTTTAAAAAAATAATCTGATTTGTTTTCAGTTTTTAAGTAGAAACTAAAAGAAATAACTTTTTTTTTTAAAAAAACATAACAAAATTTAATTCTTTTAAGAGTTTAATTTTTATCCATGTAAAGTGTTTTTATACTGTCAACCAATCAAATTTTGTCACATTATTATAAATAGTTGACTTTTTTTTCACTCTTTCAAAAGTCATGTATATCAAAAGATCTGATTGGATGATAGTCATTGAATAAAAATTAAACTATTTTTTTAAGTCAATTTTTTTTAAGAGTTATTAAAGTTTTGCATTAGATGATGTTTCTAACTTTGAAAAGAAAAACAGATAGAATTAACGATCATGCATGCATTACCTATAAAGTCCACAATTACACGGCCATTTGAGAATCGTCCTGTGGGCACTTTGAGAAACCCATTTTGGCCATATGGCTTGAAATCTGCTTTGTAATCAGGAATGGTTTCTATGTAGTTGTTGTTGCCAGGATCTACTGTAGAATCTCCAAAGATGAAAAAGCCTTTAGTAGTAGTGGCAGTAGTACTAGTACTCTGGGATGTGATGAAACTCATTGAAGCAATGGAATGAATTGAAGTTACCAAAACAACCAAGCAGCCAAAAGAACTTAGGTTTGCCATCTTCAAGTTAATCCAGTTTCTTCTTCTAGCTAGCTATCTTAGTGTATGTGGATGATTTAGTATTGGCTGGTGATGACATTGCAGAAATCAATTCCATCAAAGAGACTCTTGGATGATTTGTTTAAAATCAAGGACATTGGCCAGCTGAAATATCTTCTTGGTATGGAGGCTGCAAGATCAAGTTCTGGCATTCATCTTCACCAAAGAAAATATGCTCTATAATTAATCAAGGACTGCGGTTTACTTACCTGCAAGCCTGCCTCCACACCTATGGACTTTCACAACAAATTAAGCAGGAATTCAAGAACTCCACTATCAGATGCTTCAGCCTTTAGAAGACTCATTGGTAGGCTGATTTACCTTACCAACACTAGACCAGATATCTCCTTTGCATTAGGTAAATTGAGCAAATTCTTAGATTTGCCACTGATGAACACTTGCAAGCAGCTCACATAATAGTTCGATATTTGAAGAATTCCCTTGCTGCTGGAATTTGTTTTGCTGCAAAGTCTGATCTGCTGCTGACAAGTTATTTAGATTCGGACTGGGGGTGCATGTTTAGACACTTGCAAATTCATATCTCGTTTCTATTTCTATCATGGATCCTCTTTCGTTTCATGGAAGAGCAAGAAACAAACCATTGTTTCAAAGTCATCTTCTGAAGCTGAGTGCAGAGTACTCAGCCAAGCTACATGTGAGGCACAATGGCTCTCTTATCT
This sequence comes from Nissolia schottii, assembly GCA_003254905.1. Classification (NCBI taxonomy): domain Eukaryota; kingdom Viridiplantae; phylum Streptophyta; class Magnoliopsida; order Fabales; family Fabaceae; genus Nissolia; species Nissolia schottii. The sequence continues at coordinate 715,424 of QANU01094832.1, read as the reverse complement.
TATGGATGATTTTGGCTTCTCACATAAGCAACCGATTGTGATTCATTGTGACAATCATTTAGCAATTCAATTGGCTTCAAATCCGGTTATGCACGAGCGAACAAAACATATTGAGATTGACTGCCATTTGATTAGAGACAAATTGCAATATGGCCTCATTAATATTAAGCCTATATCCACCAAGTAGCAAGTAGCAGATGTGCTGACCAAACCGCTTCCCGCTGGTCCATTCAACAGTTTGATTATCAAGCTTGGATTGTTTGCGGGGGGGGTGTTATCTCTACAAGACAAAATTTAATTTTGTCTATGTATTTATGATTTAGAGAATAGAAGTGGTTACTTGTACAGCAAGCCACTAAAGCTGTTAACACAACTGGCAATACTAGTTAGTTATGACAGTTAGAATTAGTTATATTCAGTTAGTTGTAGAAGTGTGTTAGCTTGTGAATCAAGCTTCTTGTACCCGTGTATATATATCCCATTAGCTAGTGTGTAAAGATAACTTTGATGATTTCAATTCAATAAATGCATATTCATTTTTTTCCTCTGTTTTTTCTCTGATGTTGCATATGCTGCATAATTGTTTCAGTTTTCTCAATCTGCTTCATCGATGGTGGTGTGTCTGATCTATGCTTATCCTAGCTGTGCTGATCTTGTAACAAAGCACAGTGTTAACAACTCCTCGAGTAGCTTTTTTTTTTTTTTTTTTTTTTAAATTCAACGGAAGCCACTTTCTTCATTTGCCTTGTAATGTACCAAAAAAAGAAATATCCAAACATAAAATAGGAAAGAGTTTTTTATTTTTATTTTTATGGAACTTCTGATTTTATATTATTATCTAATTAAATTGTACAATATTAATAAGAATGTTTTACTATCGTAATAGTAATTTGGTTCGATGATATTAAAACATTTCATTATGTTAATACATACCAATTCAAGTCAAAATGTGTGTGGAAAAAAAAAAAGTAACATTGTAATACTTTTTGGGTTAAATATTTTTTACACTATAAAATTAAAAATTTTGTGTTTGGTTCTTAAAAAAATTTTCGTTAGGAATTAGTCCCTGAAAAAAAAAATTTGATAAATTTTAATACTTGTCGTTAGAAGGTAACATTAAGTACTAACATCACTGTTAAATATAACATATGATGCCGTTTAACGTGCCACATGGCACGCCGTGTGTGTGCCTCATGGCAGGTCATGTCCCAAGAGTCCACGCAATATACGTCGGATGACTCATTGCAGAGCATGAATCTTTAGACATAAAATCATTACCACCACTGACATGTTCATCCATCACCCTTTCCTGCACCAAACACAACATTACATTCAAAAAAATTGATAGAAAAGATTGGGTTAAGAAAAGTCTCTTACAAACATTTTATCTGAATCACCCTTAATATCCAGTAAAAACATGGAACCTTAGTGAAACATATTATGGCTTCATATAGATGGGCTTTGACCATTTCTCATTTTATGCAAATAAACCAGTGAAACATAATATCCTGTAAAAACATCAATAGAAGAAATGCTTAAATACTGGTCTCTCTTGAATATTAATCATGACATGACTTAAATGCATATGTTTTTATATTTTGAAGGAAAATTTAAGGTAGCTATGATTTTATAGCTAGAATTTCACTATTAAAGTTTTTTAGTTGAGCAACATTTTTTATCTTTGGACCTCCAAGACCATGTGGCGATGTTACCTTGTGTATATTGTGTGCTTGAAGATGGAGAATTGGGCAAGATCTTGCACATGAAATTCTCAACTTCTTGCTTGTATGGATCAAAGTTTTTATCACCGTTCAGCAATGCTCTCTGCATTAACAATTAAGAAGAAGAATACAAAAACCAATATGTAAAACAATTTTCTCTTTATATTTTTTAAATGTTGGCACACAGAGCAAAAGCTTGAAAAGTTATCCTTGACCCTAGAAAACAAGGATATATCAATCCCAATTCATCCCGTACTCCATTTGATAATAGAATAACTACTTAAATGGACCAAATCATCCCCCTTTTTTTTAACTAAAACAACTAATCTGAACTTGTACGAGTTGCTCTAAAAAAAGTATGTAATATACATATGAAATGGAAAGAATAAAAATGAGAGAGACGGCTATTATTTTATCTGAATCACCACATAATATCCGATAAAAACATGGAACATCAGTAGGAAGCAAACGTAGCAGCAGGCAAAATAGATTGCTCAAGTAACCAAACAACAACCACAGCTGCAGAAAAAGAAACAGCAGAAAATAGAAAAATAGAAACAACACCAAATAGTAACTAAACTGAATTACAAGAAAATAGAGAAAACTAGAGAAAACAAACTAGTGTTATCTGATTGCCGTTAGACCAATGCTTCCCCTAAATCAGTTTATGATAATGAGGGGAAAGATGTTTTCCGTGTTTGTGTTGTGGGTGTCACTCTCTTCCATTTTAGATGTTGGGTTAAGAAAATAATAAATTTTGACATGTAATTCTCTTTACAAAATTAAAAATAAAATAATTCTAATTATAATTACTAAATAATTTATATAGAGTTATTTTTAAAATTAAAAATTAAAGACCAACGAAGATAAATGTTTACTCTTTTAAATAACTTTATTGTACACAAAGAGATTAGTCATTACTTTTAACTGTGGATTGAGAGAACAAGATTAAAGTTCTTGATAAAAATTATTAATTATTAATGACTATTATTGTAATTTATAGTTATATAAGGTGGGAATTGATTTATTTTTGATAGTATAAGGTAGGAATTTATTGCCAATGATAGATAGTGTTTTCTGCGGCAAGCTTTTAACAATGAAATCGTGGTAGTCCTACCGCATTTTCCTTTTTAGTTATTTAAATTTTTTTTTTTGTGTATTCATTCCTTTTTGTGGTGTTTGTATTTTGTGTGGTGCGTTTCATTCTTTAAACTATAATATTGATAGTTTCATTCTTCTTATGTTTTCATTTAGACAAGTAGCAGAACTACGAATTATCGGTTAGTTCAGAATGATGAATAAATATACCTTATTATTATTAATGTAAATTTGATGTATTATTTTTAAATTGAAAATTAGGTTGGATTGCTCTGAAATGATGAGCGGAATGGCCGTGATATAGCAAATAAAGCGAATATATATCCATAAAACAGAGTCTCACCCTTTCAATCACCTTCGTTTGTATTCATTCAGGTGAGAGACTCACTCACTCACTGGGGGGTGTGTGTGTGAGAGAGAGAGCTGCTTTTAGCTCAGAGAGAAAGAGTGAAGCGAGTGTATCACACGCGCATGGTGCATGCGAATGCTGTAATGGGGAGCTGCAGCCTCTGCTTCTTCTTCTCATTCTCCCCAACCCCAAGCTGTATCACGCTTCCACCTTCTTCTCCCAGCCACCTTCTCCTCCAATCCACTCCCACGCACTTCCACTTACGCGCTTCTTCTTCTTCTTCTACCAACAACTCAAGGACAACAAGGTTTCTTCAATTTCTACTTCTTATTTTTAAAATTAAAGAAAAAAGAAGGAAATAGGTGATTGAATTTTTGAATGTTTATTAATTTTGGTGCAGGAGGAGCAGGAGGAGGAGGCTGAAAAGCGACGCCGAGATCTGCGACGAAATCCGCCAGTTCCTCGCCTCCGTTGGGCTTCCGGACCACCACATTCCCTCCACCAAGGAGCTCTTGCTCCACGGATGGTACATCCTCTCTCCTCTCTCTTTCTTCGCATCTATTCCAAANATATATATATATTCAAATTAATTGAACCATTGAAATTTTCACTGATCAATCATTTACCTCTCAATGTTAAATAAATATGATATTTGCTCGAGCTTGGATAGTTCAAGTGGTTTGGCGCTGCTTCCTCTTTAGCAAACTTATCCTCGAGTTTGAGTCTTGCGGACAGAGAATTCTAGTGCATGAAGAGTTTGAACCATAAAAGTACTTTTGGATACTTGTGATTTAGAAAAAAGGAAAGAAAAAATATGATGTTAGATAATATTATGACGTGCCTCTGCTGTAGTTTATTTATTTGCTTGATTTGCATCCATTGTTTAACATAATTAAGCTCACCAATGTAGATGATTGAAGTGGTGCAACATTTGTTCCCTTAAACAAGGTCTTGAGTTTGAGTAGTGGTAGGAAAACTTTACTCCCATAGATGGCTAATTTCACTCGAACTAGATTAGTCATGTTCTAGTAGTAGACTCTAGACACTAATGGTTTAAGCGAAAAAAATGTAAAATTGGATTATAACATAAGGAAGTTTTACATAAGCTATTTTATTTTTTACCTTTCTCTTTTATAGGAATGACCTGGCAAACATTGTCAGACGAAGAGGACATAAACAAATTGAGGAGCTTCTCACAAGTTCATTCAATGCCAACACCGGTTCCTTGGACATGGAAAGTTTAGATGAGAGACTGGATGCTGCAGATGATTGTGAAGGTCTTTTGACAGGTCAAATACATTTTTTCTTTGTTAATGGACTCTTTACTTTGGATTATGTGTGATCATAACTGATGACATGATATAATACAAATTTAAAGGTCAGAATGTGAAGGTGGATGGTTTGGTCAATGATGTCACGACATCAATTGAAGGGAACAATTCAAGAAGTTCGGACATTGACTCAACTCTAAGTTTAGATGAATGCACTTCCATACCTGCAGAATCATCGGCTAATTTAACAGTGGACAATGCCCTAGTAGAGCCAAAAGATCATGCCGAAGAGGTAAACCATGTGGTAGAGGAGAAATTGTACCCAACTGAAGTGGCTGTTGTGGAGAACAAATGCAGTAGTTCAAGTGAAGGTTTTTTTACCAACTTTTATAACCAAAGTTCCATGCCTACAGAAATCTCTGGTGAACCATCATTGGACACAAAGTATTCTGGAAATTTGGAGTGTGAGGATGATTCAGTGGGAAAATTGGTTGGAGACAAAACCTTGCCTTCGGCAGTTCCTTCCATAGAAAACCATCACAACACTTCATCTAATGATTCTGCTCTTGACACTGAAGACAAAGTGCTCAATGCTTTGGCTCTAGATGACAGCAATAACAATATTGCTGAAGACATTCCCTCGGCCTCTGAAGTTTCCATAATGGAAGACTTATCTGGTGACAACGAAATTGATTCACTTGTTCGTTCTGCTGACAGCATTTCAATAACTCTAGACTCTTCAACCAACTTGTCTTTGAAGGAAAAGGTTGCAAATTTTATTCAGAATGGAGATTTAGATCCAATTGAAGGTAACTCTGATATGCAGGTTCATATAGTCATCATCATCGGAGCCTATACTTATGCCTTTCACAACAGTAGCTTCTGATTTGAGTTTCAGCGTATTGATTATAAAAGATATTTTCAGTTGCCTCTACCCAAATTATGTGAATATTTTTCCTATTGTTACCTTTTGAGTTTGGGCAATTCATAAGTTAGGTTGTTTGATTCTTAGATCATGTCTCTGGCCTTTCAAATGGGGATCATTCTCAGGAAAGCAAAGTGTATAATGAATCAGAACCTGTTGTCAATATGCCACTAAGCACCAATCCACCTAAAGATAACAATGTCAAGGAACTTAATTGGAAATCATCAACATCTAAGCATGTTGTTCCATCTGGAACATTAGATCAGCTTCTTCAGTAAGTATTTTATGTTATATAGTTGCTAATTTTCAACTAGGATTGTGGGAACTGCATTGATGTTTGCATTTGAAATGAGCCCCCTTTTTTTTTCCTTTGTTGTATTCAAATTATATATAGGGATGATCACATGCCAAATGAGGATCTAACTACTGGTTTCAACAAGCATTCAGATACTGAGGTCATTTTGCTTTGAATATCCAGAAATTCATTCCCGATGGATTGACTGCTACCCGTGACCTTGATTTTTTGCTTTTTTACTTCTCATTATGCAGCTGGCTCCAAAGGTGCAAAATCAAAGTGAGATAAATCATCTCAAGTTCATGCTGGTAGTAATTATAAAGATTCTTTTATGGTTTTGATGTTTATCAATCTTGGGCTCTTGTCTAATTTTTGTTTAGAATAGTATAAAATATAACTTGTTGGGTTTTATTTTTCTCTTCCTTTTGTAAATGGTATTGGGTGCTTAGTACCAGAAGGAGTTGGAGCTGTCTCGACTGAAGGAACAGATTGAGAAGGAAAAGGTAAATGGGCAATTTTTGATAATTGGTACTGCTAGGTACATATAGATGGTTTCTGCTACTTTTATTGTTAGCATTTGAAATAATGTTTCTCTAGGCTGACGCCTCTGATTCACCAGGGAAAAAAACATCTCTAAGCTCATTATGAGCTGGTGGAGAAAAATTAAACTAAAAATAAAGGTCAACCAAAAAAATGAAATTAATAAAAAGAAAGAGAAAAGGTAAAAGAGTGAAAATGCTAGAAAGATAGCAGCATGTGTGTATATACATTTCTCCCATCTCTCTCTTCAATGCATGACAGTTATTTCAGACACAACTCACTTAGCAACATGTTATTGTTGCTTTCAGCTTGCTTTGTCGGTCTTACAATCCAAGGCAGAGGCAGAAATCAGCAAAGCCAGAAAACTTATATCTGAAAAAGATGCCGAGTTACATGTTGCTGAAGAAAGTCTTTCAGGACTAAAGGAGGTATTGCATCTGCACGTGTGGACTTTTATTCATTGCATCTTGTATTTTCTTGGCCTTGTGGTTAGCTATTTCAAATTTTAAAGCAGTTTTGTGTACAAATGTTGTTATGAAATTGAATAAATTAAATAAAATATTATCAACTTATTACGGTATGTTAGAAAATTCCCTAACTTGTGAGCTCACTTTAACACCAGTACCACCGAATCACTGCCTTTATAGAGTTATGTTTTAGTTCTGCAAAAAGTCCAAGTTTTAGGTCCCCAATATTATTACTAATGTTGTTATTAATTCCCCTATTGGCTGATGTGTGTGGGGTGTGTGGTGAAGGCATAGGTGAGGGGTTTTGTAACTAACTGTGCCAGCCAGGCAAGGTTAGAAAGGAGAGAGAAATATGCTGAACAGGTGTGAAGTTTAGAACTATATAAGCATAAGGGAGGGGTATTGAGGGGTATCTCACAATTGGAGAGGTCTTGGAATTGGGAGAGTAGCTTAGTCTCTCAAATACTCAGCAACACTTTGTATTTCCGTTCTTGTTCTTGGAGTAACCTCCAATACTCCTAATATACAGCCTGTTCTTCCGTTTCTATCTTCTATGGCTAGGTACCTATCACAGTACCAGGCCCAGTTTCATCAGCAAAAAGATTCAAGAAGCCTGCTGATGGTGCTCTGTTCCATTTTATTTCCAGGTTCAGGTTGAGTTCAGTGGCGATGGTGATGTTGTGGAGGTTGCGGGTAGCTTCAATGGTTGGCATCATCGAATCAAAATGGATCCTCAACCGTCAGCTAGTGCCATAGACCTTGGTGGATCAAGGTTCGAAACATTTAGTGATAAGATGCTGATGTTTTGTACCAAGGCTTCAAATCTAATGGAAAATGTTTCGTTAGTTACCATTAACTCCTATTACAAATTTATTTTCCATCATTCTGATCTTCTTGTTGATTAGTGATTACATATTGATATTGTTTGTTGATCGTATAAGAGGAAATATACTGGGGGCCTTTGTTTAGATGACCATTAGGATTGAGGCTGAAGGTGTCATTTCAGTGATTTGTTAATGTTCTGAGAGTAAGCCAATGTTGTAAGGGATACAGAGTTGAAAAACACTTTGCATACTTTCATAAAATAACAATATTATGATATCATATTAGTATTTGAATCAGTCAACTGTCTTAAAAATAAAATTTATATCTGCTTTTCATTGTAATAATATCCAGGAGATCCAGATTTTGGTCGACGATGCTGTGGCTTTATCCTGGTGTGTATGAGGTGTGTGCATGTTTTACCAAAAATTATGCTATTGATATCCGTCATACTAATAATTGGATATTATCAATTCAATTTACTTCAGGCTATAGTTGTTGTACTTATAGGAGAAACATTTCTTGATGCCTATTAGTAGAAGGTTGACTTGGTACATTTGAGAAGCTTACATTATTTATGTTGATTTTCATGGACTATCTTACTTGCAATAATCACATATGTCCTAACCTTGGCTATGATATTTTTCGTTCTTAAAATTAATACTCAACTACCATATTGGTTACATGTTTGTTTGGATTTATCTGTTTATTATTGTAATATCATTTGTGTATATTTCTGTAAGTTTTTGCATTTTTTCTTTTGTCACTAAAATTGACGTATCAGTTGGCCTTTGGACATCAGTCCATGTTTGCTAATCACACAATGTAGGGCAGCAAATTGAAGGCCACTTTTGTTTTCCTTATTGTTTCAGAGCCATATCCTTTGCATATGCTTTATTATCCAAAGTTTTCTTTCTTCCCTTTTTTACCGATAAGTGATTGCCTAAATACTGTGAACATCTCAAGCTTGAAACTTAAACCTTGTTTATAATGTGAATTAGACTGTTATATGGGTTTATATTGATTCAACTAACACAACAAAAAATTAGCATTTGGAAGCAAGATTTTTCCTTCTGTTTCTAGCTAGCTGTTGCTTGAAGTACGGTGTTCATACCAAGCAATGTGAGATTTCGTGTAGTCATAATCTGGAGTGAATATCTCGTAGACTAGTTGTGCATAAGATGAAATTCTTTTATTTGGTAATTTTGATATTCCTTGTTTCTGTTACCGTTTTGAGTTGCTGAGCATAACCTCTCAGATTGAATTGAATATGTTTGTTGCAGATCAAATTTGTTGTTGATGGCCACTGGATAGTAGATCCTCAAAGGGAGTCAGTCACTAGGGGTCACATATGTAACAACATTCTAAGAGTAGATAGACGATGATGCATTTTGGCTCATGTCATAATTGCTAGATGTATATAAAAAGGTATCAATTTAAATGTTATCTTTGGCTTACAGGCACTTATAGTTAATTTCAGCACTTTCATATGAATTTTAAACTTTAAATAATACTGAAGTGCTTGACGTAGATTGCCCTAATACCAGGGTGGACTGTTGTAGGGTACATAAACATGAAGACAATTTCTGTGAGTTTCTGAACAATCACCAGCGGCAATAAGGACAAGGCCACAAAGGGGACACAAGCATGCAAGAATCAGCAGAATTTTGATCGTTTCTTTCAATACCATCCATTTTGTACATTAAAGTTTAGGTCTATGATGAGATTAATATTGAGATTATGACATCATCTCGGACTGTACAAGGATTAGTTTGGACTTAGAAGAAGAAAATAAGCCATACAGCACGAGGTGGGCAAGTGGTGAGAGAATTGGGTAGTTTGCAAGAGGTCATAGCTCCAAATTTATATGCCATCATCATTGTACCGATCAATAAGGAGAAAACCATAGCTTCCTTCCTTACCTTTTTTTTTTTTTATTTCAGTACTTCATTTTATCAGCTATTCTTTTTGGTAGTTTTGAAAGCCACTCACGCAAACCAGTATAAACTACCATAAGAATGGGAGTAGCCATATATGTAAATTCATCAATTGATTTATGTTGCAGCTGTCACTTCGTGCCATAAAATCATGAAAGTGAAAGTAGCCACGTATGTATAAAAAGGCTAGTAACTAATTACTAATGAGAGTAATGCTTCGAATTTTCCATAGAAAATAACTGCAGTTGTAAGATTAAATATAGTGATATGATATGTTTTTTGGGTATGTTACACAATTTAATTACAAGAAATTTGTGGACAAACTTTAGCCCAATTTATGACACTAAAATAGGCCCAAAAAGAAGGAGAGAAAGGAGCGTGTTGAAACCACGTGGAAAGGTGGTATTTGCATAAGCGTGTCTCTTTCCACACCTTTCCGCTCGTCTCTCTATCCTCCTTCTGAGCTTTTTCACTCTCACTCACCAACATACTCCCCGACAACAACACTCACTACATTTCAAGAACATGGCTATGGTTACTGCTTCTGTTGGTGGTGGTGCTGTTGGTCTCCGTCCTATGTTGTTGTTGTCACCGTCTTCATTCCACTCTTCTCCACTACCTCTACTTCAAGTTCCAAGTACTCTTTCCCCTCATCACTCTTTCGCAACAACAAGACCTATGCTTCACCACAAGTGTTTTGTGGCGAAGCAAGAGTTGCCTGAAACCCATGAAGAAGAGTTGGAGGAGAAGGGTGAAACTGTCTTGTACTCTTTCTCTCCATTGCCACTGTTGTGTGCAGCTGCTCTCTTACCAGGAGGTGCTTAATTCAATCCCTCTCTTTGTTCAATTCAACAAGTTTCTATGTAGCATTCTTATTTTCCTGGGTCTTGGTTCAAAATAATCAATTTTAATTTGGAAATTGAAATAGTTCAAATCTTGATTAACAATTTCAAATGGGTGTTAAACAGCTGGAGCTGTGAGTTCTGCATTTGGGCCGTTTGTTGAGCTTGTCAAGTCATGGAACCTCCCTGACTGGCTTGTGCATTGGGGTCACCCTGGCAACATGGTAGGTATTGTAGCTTATGAGTACATAGTAACAGTTTTTTGAATGGGAAAAATGTATTTTTGAATATAGACATTGTGACATTATATGGACACTTTGTTCTAATGGAGTATGAGTGAATATTGAAATATGTATGTATTGAGGTGAGATAGATATGCTTATGCAGTTATGCTTATGAGAGATGTCAGATGTGTTGTATTTGGTATCAAATTCACCATTATAGTTTTATAGACTTGGGCTGTGAAGTAACATATGCACTACTGGATTTTAGTATGTGCTATGCTTATAATTTTAAATCATACTTTGTATACTGTTAATCATATAGAAAGGACTTGTATTTGTTGTGAAATGAATTGGTTTCGACTTGCAGGCAGTTGTGCTCTTTGCTATGGGTGGCTATGGTACCTATCTGGGTTTTCGCATACGTTATTCTGATGATGTGGTATGGTATTCTTTCCAATTTTACTTCTTCACATTTAGATACTATATATCAACACAGTTAGTTAGCTTGGTATCTATAGATTTTTTCTTGAATCTTTTGCAGGAGGAAAAGGCCAAGGCCAAGGACTTGCACCCAAAGCTTTTAGCCGGAATGTTTTTCTTCTTCGCTCTTGGAGCTACTGGCGGAGTAACATCTCTACTCACCTCGGATAGACCGATTTTTGAGAGGTAATCAGCAACCATGCATTTTTATCTGTCATTGACTTCTCCTCATGGTTGAACATTGTAGTTGTTAAATTCTAATTTCTATTGTAAGATGTCTTGATTCAAATTTTCATTTGTTGGAATAAACAACAATCTCATGCTGCATTGTATAATGTTGCTTTTTGTTTGCAGTCCTCATGCTGTTACAGGCGTCATAGGCCTTGCTTTGTTGACAATCCAAACCATATTGCCTTCGCTGTTTGAGGTAACTGGTTATATCCAGTTAGCTTGTGTTGATTTCTTTTCATTTTTCTTTTTCATTGATGTTCAGAACATGTTTATTAATTTCTTGCGCACTCTATGCATGCACATTTAAAGAAAAAGAAGCAATGAAATTTGTCTTAGAAATGAGTTGATAACGAATTAATAAAACAAAAAGGTGTCCTAGAGTGTATATCTGCAAGAAGAACCCAGCAGCTAATAATAGAGCTCAAAACTTTACATCCATGATTCATTTTTTATTTACTTTTACTATCTTCAGGAAAATCCTGGACTAAGGAATGTTCATGGCATCTTGGGAAGTGGTATCATGACACTTTTTCTTATTCATGCTGCCCTTGGACTTCAATTAGGCCTCAGTTATTGATTACAACTTCTTCGAAAATGCCTCGAGGTTATTTGTTTCTGTTATGATGTACATTCTTTTCTGCACACGTTTCTTAACTCCAATCGAGAACTATTGATTACTGGGATGTCATGTGCTCGTCGATCGTATTGTTTAAAAATAATTCAGATTGGTTCCTGATCTGCTGTTAGGGGAAAAGAAAGAGGCTATAATCATACAACAAGCTATTCCACATCCCAGGATGGAAATGGAACTTGAGATTTTGTACTTTGAAGGTTCAATTACTTGTTGACGGACTTGAGATTTTAGTACTTTGAATGTAATTTTCTTATTGTTTTGCTATTCCAAATGCTGATTCTGATTGTTCAGTGCAAGTTTTAGTAGTTCTTTAACACCTCCGTTTTCTAATATCTATCATTTCAAGGTTTTGCATATGTATTAATTAAGAAGATTAATAAATTACTTTAGGGGGTTTTCTAACCGGCATTGGCTGAGGAATCAAGAAAAAAAATAGTTTTGATTAAAAATGTTAAGGTTTTGTTTAGTTTATGGTTTCATACTTTCATTGACTGTTTTTCGTTTTTCTTTTCGATTAATTCTTCTTTTTTTTTCAATATTTTTAAAAGAAATAATGAAAATAACATTTTGTTTCTTGCTTTCATGTCGTGCTTTAATTACTTTCACAAGAACTTGAAAAATTGAGATACAAGTGACAACTACTCTAAGTTTAGAAATGATGCTAGTGGTGAGGCATCAATTGAGAGAAAAGAGTGCTCAATTGGCATTAATCATCGCCATTGCCCGTTCTAGTGCTTTTGTTCCCATCATTTGATGTTGCTAAACAATTGGACCTTGGCAAAGATTATATCATCATCATCATCAATAAGCAATTGATCAATGATCACTGTCTTTAGTTATTTAAAACATATATTCGATTAGCACAGGCTTCAATTTGTTAAATGTGGTGAGAATGTTGTTGGTTGTGTTTAATTAAGGAGACTTATTTTTTTTGGCATCATGCTTGCTCCTATAATGTGCTCCCTTCGGGTTTTTTTCTCTTTTATTTTTTTTTTCTTTTAGGTTCATCTTTGAGCTAATATATTTGGATCCAATTCTATCCAAATATATTAAGCTAAAGATTAAGATAAAAGTAAAAAAAAATGGTCTCTTATTATGAAAAGATTAAGCCAAAGATGAACATAAGAAAAAATAGTGAATTCTTTTACTTACTTGGTGAAAAAAATCATGCATATAAAATGATTTGATTTAATGACATAGTAAAAAAATTTTACAAACGATATACTCCATTTCACAGACTCAAAGCACATGAATTATTCAATCATATGTACCATCACTCTATCTTAATTTTTGAGATAGAGATCATTTGTTGTGTGCCCTCTAACTCACAAATCCCTTAGCTTATTACCAATACCAAAGGAGATGTGAATTGCTCTTGACCTCTTATTTAGTTAAAGAGATTGCTTTAAGGAATTAATTTTAATATTCCATGGGTAAAATGTTTTACCATATTAATTAATCACACAAGATTAAAAACTTCTACAAAAATGCTTTATAATTTCATGCCACCAAGCATTAAATCATTGATCACGTTTTTCGTTTAAATGAACCACCGCATGAAAAAATCTCACAAGATAATATATGTAGGAGTGCTGTAAAATTAAGTTGAGAGAGTTGGAGCGAGTCATGCGTGCTGCGTCCACGTTCTCTCACACACTATATATATACGTAACTCATGGCGATCTCTCTTTCAAATTCCTCACCTTCCAGATTTGCATTCCATTTCTGTTTCTTGTTCACATTTTTTTCTTCTCACTCTCGCAGCGAAAAAGTACAATACACACGGTACGTAATCTCTCTTTCAATTTCTTAATTCAAAGTATAGAAATGAGATGAATGCGCTATGTATCTTTTCTCTCTGCATTTTAAGCTTCCGTTTAGATCTAACATTTTGCACTTGCTTGCTGCTTCTGTTATGTGACAAATTGAATGCTGTATTTTTTTTTCTTTCTTTCTTCTGGTTCTTGTTATTTCGTTGCTCAACATTTTGTGTGTGAATAATGCAAATTTCATTAATGGATCTCGTTAATTGTTTGAAGGATCGGTGCTAGGTAGCTGCAGCACTCGCAGATCTCGTTAATTGTGAATTGTGACTGTTCTGTTATGAATCATGCTTGTTTGGATCGCAATGCTATAATAAGAGAGAATGAAAATTATATAGTGTGGAATATTGCTAAACAGATTAATATAAGAAGATCTAGGCGTACATATATGTTTGATTGGTATACATCTAGATCTCTAAATACGTAGTTACATCAACAATTTGCTACAAATTCACATGTAGTCCAATTATTATACATTTATACGTAGTAATTTTCCTTTTGTGGGCCCCTATTGGTGATTTATGTTGTTAAATGTGAATTATTGCCATATCACTAAAGTATGATCACGACAATGATTATGGAGAGAGCAGTAACTTTGGCTTGTTTACTTTATTTGATGTTACAAAAATAGTCTTGTCTTGTGTTTCCAAGTAGAGTTGATTACATAAATTAGATGATACCATAGTATCTTATCGTAAAATATGTCAATAGTCAAAATATTTAATTATTTGATGATAGTGTACCAAATTTTAAGTTGACATTTTATCAAGAGAAATTTTTTAATGTTACCAAAGTAAAAAATAAAAACCTTTTATATACTATATGATACTATGGTTGCGGTAGAAAATGCTAAATGACATGGATTGATAACTAGGTATGCAACAGAAGTTGCCTTTACAATCCCAAGTTATCTGCTTCTACACTTTTTTTTCCCTTTCAATTATTATTATTGTGATTATTGTATGAAAATGATTGAAGTAACATGCATTCTTGGGCATTTTGGCCTTCTTTTTCCATTTTTTTTTTGAAGAACATAGATGGATACCTTTCTATTCACCTCGGAATCCGTAAACGAGGGTCACCCAGACAAGATCTGTGATCAGGTCTCAGATGCCATCCTTGATGCCTGCCTGGAGCAAGACCCAGACAGCAAGGTCGCATGTGAGACCTGCACGAAGACCAACATGGTCATGGTCTTTGGTGAGATCACAACCAATGCAAATGTGAACTATGAGAAGATAGTCAGAGACACGTGCCGGGGAATCGGCTTTGTTTCGGCCGATGTTGGCCTCGATGCTGACAACTGCAAGGTCCTTGTCAACATTGAGCAGCAGAGCCCTGACATTGCACAGGGTGTTCATGGCCACTTGACAAAGAAGCCTGAGGAGATTGGTGCTGGTGACCAAGGCCACATGTTTGGCTATGCCACAGATGAGACACCTGAGCTGATGCCACTCACTCATGTGCTGGCCACCAAGCTTGGTGCCAAGCTCACTGAGGTCAGGAAGAACAAGACATGCCCTTGGCTGAGGCCTGATGGTAATGTTTTCGAAATTTAGCATTGGGTTTCTGGCTTAAATGATTGGGGGTTAACGGGTGAGTTTGTTTCAGTGTTTGAAAAAAGGTGATTGTAAAAAGTTGATTTTTGTATAGACCTGAAAAAGCTTGAAAACAAATTTTGTTGGGAGGATACTCTTGTACTGAAAAGCTAAAAACTGATTTTTCGAGCTTCATCTTTGGAATGTTGGATTTAGTTATTAGGAGTATGGATTGGATTACTTTGACCAAAAGGCTTTAGTACTTATTGGCCTTCTTCCGATCCATACCTTATAAACCCTTTTCATCTCTTTAACTCATTCAAAGGCGACACACGTGTGCTTTTGGACAGGTAAGACCCAGGTAACTGTTGAGTACAAGAATGATAATGGTGCCATGGTCCCTATTAGGGTCCACACAGTCCTCATCTCAACACAGCATGATGAGTCTGTCACAAATGACCAGATTGGAAAGGACTTGAAGGAGCATGTGATAAAACCTGTGATCCCAGCAGAGTACCTTGATGACAAGACCATCTTCCACCTCAACCCTTCAGGGAGGTTTGTGATTGGAGGGCCTCATGGCGATGCAGGGCTCACCGGGAGGAAGATCATCATCGATACCTATGGCGGTTGGGGCGCTCATGGCGGTGGTGCCTTCTCAGGGAAGGACCCTACAAAAGTTGATAGGAGTGGTGCATACATTGTGAGGCAGGCTGCAAAGAGTGTGGTGGCTTCAGGGCTAGCGCGCCGGTGCATTGTGCAGGTTTCCTATGCAATTGGTGTGCCTGAGCCGCTTTCGGTGTTTGTGGATACTTACAAGACAGGGAAGATACCAGACAAGGATATCTTAGCTTTGATCAAGGAGAACTTTGATTTCAGGCCAGGAATGATTGCCATCAATCTTGATCTCCAAAGAGGGGGCAAATTCAGGTACCAGAAGACTGCTGCTTATGGCCACTTCGGACGCGATGATCCTGATTTCACTTGGGAGAAGGTGAAGATCCTCAAGCCTAAGGCTTGATCAAGTTACCAGACATGTGGAATGCCAGGTTTCTCTATTGTAGCATGTTTGGTTTCTAGTTTGGAAACTCTAGAATCATGGTTTGGACAGAAGTTACTTTCTGAATAGATTTTGTTCAAACTGTGGTTTGGAGTTTTCACTTGAAAAACCAAACATGTTAATGGTTTCTAAAGGTGGTTATTATTGTAATCATCTTTTCTGATTTTGGGTCGGAAAAAATAAAGGAGCTTGGTGCATATCTTAATTTAGATATGTCTTTCAGCTTGGGTGAAAAATGGGAGTGGATAAGGAGCCTCTGCAGCAATAGCTAGCTACCTTTTTCTATTTTCCTTCATTCTTTCTGCTATTGATTGTTCTTCATCCAATCTTCTGCTGTTGGGTGTAAACTTAGAATGTCACTTGATTGATTCTTTCTCTTCATAAAGACCTTAGCTTTAAGAAGTTGTTCACCATAGGAAAGATCTTAGCATTTGTTTGGTCTAAGTTTCTACTTTGGAAAGTTGCAATTAGTTTTTTGATCTTACATTCACAGAACACTGTAAGGTCTAGAGATAAATCACAAATATTATATAATATATGGCTAATTGAAGCAATGTAATATTAATGAACTCTATATCCCCAAAAGAAAAAGGATTAACGAGTTCTGACAAGAATCTTTAGAAACAGCTTGTTCCATGTTTTCAATAGGCAAAAGGTTTACTTATGGTGATTCCTGTCAACATGATTCTGTACATTCTTTATTCTTCATACATATATATTCCCATGTTAGTATTTAAAACCAAATAAAAAATAGACAAATCCTGTTTACAAGGTTTCACTTATTACTTAGCAAGAAAAACAATGGGATACAGTTTAGTTGTTCTTAAGGATTAGCCTATGCTAGAACATAATAAATAATAAGAACGAGCCATCGAAATCTAGTAGTTCAATTCCAACCACTAGAAACTCAATGTCAATTTGCTTTTTACCCTTTTCATGTTCCAATCCAATTTTGTCAAAGGGAAAATGTCCCAACGCAAATCTTTCTTCAAAATTAATCAAATATCAAACACCATTTTTGATGCATTGATACCATTTCCCACAGATTTCAATCCCATATTAATGTCCCTAAGCATCATCTCAGTGACTTTGGCATCTGGGTGAGACTTGTCACCTGCCAGAAACTTGTGAAGAGCACCATTCATCTCTACATAGCTCCAACCAGGTGGCTTCTGGATACCGACATCATCAATTGCTTTTCTCACACTTTCAGCTTCATCATGCTGATCCATGTCAGCTAGCATGTTAGACAGCATCACGTAACGCGCTCCATGATCATGCTCCATTGTGAGAAGCTCATGGCTCGCAATTTTCGCCAATTCCACATCTCCGTGTAACTTGCAAGCACTTAACAATGCTCTCCAAATCACGGCATTGGCCTTAAATGGCATGTTCAAAATCAAATCATATGCTTCGTTCAGATGACTGGCTCTGCCAAGAAGATCAACCATACAACCGTAATGCTCCATCTCAGGATCGATGCCATAGACATCCGGCATCGATTCAAAAAGCTTCTTGCCGTCATCAACTAGACCACTGTGGCCACAAGCACATAAAAGTGCTACAAATGTGACTTCATCTGGTTTTAACCCTAATAACCCCATTTCTTTAAACAAAGTTATGGCATATTCGCCACGGCCATGATGAGCAAGACCAGAGATAATGGAATTATAGAGCCAAGTAGTTCTCAAACTATCACTTGTTTTGCAGAATATGTCCAAAGCAGTGTCTATGCTTCCACATTTGGCATACATATCAACAACAGCAGAAGTGAATCCCCCGTTTTGACGACAGGGCCAATTCTCAGAAGCATACTTGTGGTGAATCCTTTTTCCCAAATCGCGGAAAGAGCAGCAACCACAGCAAACTCGTCCGGTTTCATCCCCAAATCCTCCAACTGCAGAAACAGTTCCAATGCCTCCTGGAAATACCAGGCGTGAGAGTAACCGCTGATCATGGCCGTCCAAGAAACCACATCTCTCACGTCCATTTGGTCAAACAGTCTTCGAGCGGTCTCAACTTCCCCGCGACGCGCATATGCACTCACAACAGAAGTCCAAGCCATGACAACACTCTTCCCACCCCTCACCCCGCTCTTCACGACTCTCTCAGCCATCTCCAAGCACCCACATTTCGTGTACATTTCAACAATAGCATTCATCACCAAGACGTTAGAACCCGAACTCCCCAGTTTCTTGCATGCCAAGCAATGCACCTGCTTCCCAATCTCATACTCCTCCAACAATTTACAAGCAGACAACAAAGCAACAATTGTATACTCATCAACCTCAACCCCCAAACCCCCCATTTCCCTGAAAACCCGAATCGCAAAACCCGCCTGACCCGCCTGCACAAACCCGCCAATCATCGTGTTATATGAAACACAATCTCTCACGAGACTTTCATCGAACGTCTTGCTCGCAGAAAGGGTCTCTCCAAAAACACAATACATATGCAACAAAGCATTCACAACAAAGATATCTGACAAACACCCATTTTTCCTAACATGGCAATGCACCTGGAGACCAAGTTTGGGACTCAACAAACGCGCACAAGACTTGATCAAATAGGGGTAGGTGAAGCTATCAGGTGAAGAAGAAGCTGCTTCAGCATTGAGCATCATTGACTTGTAGAGGGCAATAGCATGTTGTGGGGTGTGGCTAAAGGAGTGTGCTTTGATCATTGCGTTCCATAGGAACGTGTCTGGGTTGGTGGTGGTTTGGGAGAAGATGAGGCGGCAATGTTGCAAGGCTTTCGGGGAGTTTAAGGAAGAGAAGAAGGAGATGAGCGATGTTTGTACGAGAAGGTCGCGGTGGAGACCATTGAGGATGACGTGGGCATGGACTTGGAGTGCTTGTTGGAATGTCTTGCATGATGATGATGATGATAACAAAGCTTTCACTTTGTGAGATTGGTTTGCTAATAGGTGCTTCTTCATGGTGGCAGAATAATGGTTCTTAATTGCAATTGCAATGCTATTGTATTTGGATCGTGAATGATAGTAGTGGACAATGGATTAACAAGCCAATACAACCAGGAAAAATTCTGAAACTTTGATGAGTTGGTATTGTTAGAGATGGTCATTGTCGAGTGTTGTTGCATCTTGATGATCGGACATTGATGTACTTAGTGTTCTATTTTTCTCGGTGTTTGCCTTGATTAATAAAACCAAATCATTGAAGGAAAAAAAAAATACTATCTATCGAAATGGTCATTGGAAAATTGTAAAGTATGACACAAGTGCAAGTGAGATTTTGGATTTAGAAAATTTTAAGTTGATTATTAAAATGATATAGCAATATTGGTTTGTAAAGTTCAAAATAGGTGAAGTAATCGCCACCAATATATTCATTCATGTGTAGTTTTTAAAAATAATAATTCATATAAAAACGTTCTTGTTGATTGAAAACAAAAATGATAATTAGATAAAATAATGTTGTCTTACCACTCTAACTAATATATTATGATTAAAATTGTGACTAGCTTGTATTTTTCAATAGTTGGATAGGGTACCGCATTTGCCAATACCTAAACTTAGTTTAGGCTCACCATGAACAGGAGGATAAGATCTTTCTCCTATGAGCATTGTTTTGGAGAGATTGACTTACTTGAAAAAGGGTACGTCAACTGTCAAATTGTTAGCTTGCTTGGAACCATAAAAACTTACAGTATATTATTATTATTATTCTCTTCCAACTTTTGCCTAAACCATGATTTTAAAGTTGCAAATGAGAATTCAAACATGCACTACATGTCACAACAACATTCACTTATTAACCAGCGAGATTCAAGGCTTAAAGCGTAATTATCTTGGAACAAGCACATCGATTGTTCTACTGAACATACTTTGAGTACAACTTTATCAAACAGCTACTTAACAAAAAAACAGAATTTAAATTGTGTTTCAAATTTCATCAAAACATGTTGAGAGATTGCCCCACTCAAAAATATTAAGATTCGGTTCTACAACAAAATTTTTGGTTAGATAGATCAATGCTTAGCAGAAACAACCACAACATGCTTGTCGAATTTCTAGGAAGATCTAAACTGCAATGAAGCTTGTTTGTGCTGCCAAGAGAATCAATTATGCAATCAATTAATCAACCTAAAGGTAAATGGTTTTTGTCCACCAAATGTGTTTCCCTCAGCTTCAATCTGCACAAACAAAACCGTGCAAGATTCTTACTGAAATTTACAATGAAATTTACCTGTCAATAGTGTCATCTAATCATAAAGACCCCCTTCCTGCCAAATGTCCACTAAAAAATCCACCATCTTCTGCATAAGCATAAAACACCATTCTATCAAAATTTCTATTTCACATAATTTATCCCAAGTTTTGATTAGAGGGCGAAGAAGCATCTTAAACAACTTACGCCTAATGGTATTGGCCGCTGAAAAGGTTCTGTAGATAAAAGCAAATCCTCATAACTTGTTGTCCAGCTGCAAGGGATGTCATGGTTACTGTTGGTAAACATAACACAGATGTTTAGGGTTTCATAAACACCACAAAGGTACATATAGAAGCAACCATATGAGGATGGATTACAAGGCAGAAACTATTGCATCTAGGACCTACCCTTTATAAAAAGCAGGAGTTGGTGCCACTGACCATAAGACTAATACATGATTCAATCTTCCCAATTTAGCTATATATTCGCACAAAATTTATAGTCTAGCAAACCCAATCTGATCTTATTAACACTTTTATTTCCACATAAAAGAGTTCACATATGATCTATCACAAGTGCATAACCATATCTCCTATCATTTTTTGGATTTGGATAAAAAAAAAAAACAAATAAACGTTCCTATCCATATGCACTATCACTAAACAAGATGGTGTCATACCATTCGAATAACTAGAATATTTAACTTCAAGTAAACGTTCTTAATTCTCTTTAAACAAGTAGCCCCACATGGTTTAGGTTTACTAATGGTGTCTAGCACTATGCAGCCGATCAAAATAAAATCCTGAAAAAAAAATTATTACACCATTGACTCAGCATACCACCTCCCTTTTTTTTTTTTTTTGGGGCCATATCATCATGACAAATTTAATCAGAATTATGCATATACCTCATACTCATAACTGAATCTTTAGGTGGTCTCTGCCATTTTTTAGACTGATTACCAACCCATTCCTTCCTCATTTGATGCCAAGCTATCTCAGCTGCATGAGAACATAATATACCTGAGATCTTCTAGCAAGGGGTATTAAGTCGATGGCATTTGATACAGGAGAAATCAATCACTAAAATGAGTCTCACAACAGTCGCCACTCAAAGTTCAACGACAACAAATCTATTTTTTATTTTCTGAAATGTTTTAGGAACCTGAAAGGATTAGTCTCAAATTAGTTCCATAGATAGCGTCAGATAAGTTCCCTTAGTCTTATTTTACATCTGTCAAAAGTATTTTAATTAATACTTACATACATATATTTCTTAGTTTGCAATTTAGAATCACGTTGCACAGAGACTAACAAAAACAAAGATACAACAATTTAACAAAAACAAAGATACAACAATTTATGTAGCTCAGTCAATTATCACATTTTCTACTATAAACTACATGGAAACTATGAAAGATAATACATTAATATTGTAAAAGAGCTGTCTAAGACTCCATGTTTCAATAGAATACTAATTATAAATACTAGAAAATGGGATAAAGAAATTTAAAAATGAAAATAGAAAGTTTATCATAAATTTTTGGTGTGGTGGCCCCGCAAGTTTTGTTGTCTGTCGTGGGTGAGATGCAAATAACTGCAGGGGTAAAAATTATCAATTTGCACTTTCATCCCTTTTTCAGAATTTTAATAGAATAAATAAGTTGAATACAATGGGCAAAACAGGCATAAAATCTGTGACCAAGTGCAGAGATTAAAATGGTACAGTGCCATTATAAGTGCAGCGGTTACAAGAACCCGCATCACATGTAATGACAAGACAAGATGTTTAAAAAAAACTTAAACCAATGGATATACTTTGCGCATTAAGAAACACATAAAAGCTTTCTTACTTTCTAATTAGAACTACGGATGAGTACCATGGTTTACAAAAACATCTTTCTCAGATGACTTCTCTTTGCTAGCATCACCTGAGTATTCTGAGTTATTCTGATCGGCATTTGAACTGTTACCATTGGATTCCATCTTCTATGAAACAGTTAACCATGCCTTCTAAGCCGATAATCTGCGTGCAAAGGATATAGATATAAATAAGCATGAATGAACCAACCAACTAGGAAATTCTAGGAATTTTACCAGAAGGTATGTTTCCACTGTTTAAGGTTCATGAGAAAGTATCGCTTCCTTTTCAGGACAACCACTATAAGAATACAGATTGGGTGCAATGGATAAAGTACTTATAAGATAATAGTCAGAGTCAGGCAGAAAACAAAGCAACTTCTAATCTGCTTCTCAAAGACATCAGAAAACTAATTATTGTATGATTCTATTTCTATTGTAAAGTTTATCCAAATAGCCATAGGCTACACAAACTTCAGAAGATTTCCATTAGGAAAAAACCACATGTACATAAACAAATGCATCATTGAGACAATTCATCACCGATGAGCCACTACACTTCATGCCTTTCCTATTACAAAGGCATTGATTCAACTGATTAACAATCATAACATAGACACCTTAAAACCTCTTCTTTCTGCTTTCATGTCACAATTTTCAGCTCTCCACATCATTTTGGTACTAATTTTCTAATTCTAAAGACAATGACACAAATGATTCTATTTCTATTGCAAAGTTTATCCAAATAGGCACAAACTTCCATTAGAAAAAAACCACACACACACATGCACATAAACAAACAAACGCATTATTGAGCCATTGCATCACCGCTGATGCCACTACACTTCATGCTCCTTCCTTTCCTATTACAACGCGCCGAATCGCATACACGCCATAAACCCTTTCCTTCTGCTTTCATATCACAAATCTCAGCTCTCCACTTCACTTTTGCACTAGTTTTTGAATTCTAAAGACAGTGACACAATTGCAAGCATACCACAAAACCTAGCCGCCAAAATCAAATTAAAAATAGCAGCATTAGTTCATCAAACAAAATCCCTCACTCTTCTCAGAAAAATAACATCATCATCCTTCAGCAACATGAAAATCCAATTCAGTTTCTATTTCAGCACTTCGCTATCACATTGAACATAAAGGAATATACTAATTAACAACGAATTAAACAGTGAAGCGTTATTTTTAAGAGTTTTTGGTGCAATTTTATCTTCAAATAGAAAACCACGTTGTGATGGTTGGAGATTGAAAAGCTGAATACAGAAGAAAATGGAAGCGGAAGCGAAAGCGAAATCAACGAGAGAACCTGAGCTGCGCGTGGTGCAGAAAAACTGCGCCGAAGGAGGAGATAGTGTTTGGCGATAGAATTATGAAGAAGAAAGAAGAAGGATCTTCGGAAGATTCTCGAACTTTTTCTATACAAGCGGAAATTTTAAACGGAAGGAAAATGAGCTGGGAATAACAGATTCTGATTCCATCTTCTTCTATTTTCTTTCAAATTTTAGTTTATTACAAATTACAAATAATTCAAAATTTAAACTAATTCAATAACTTTTTGTATAAAAATTGTTAACACTTGAGACGTTTCGTGTGTGTTAATTATTAAACATGGTTAGCAATATAGAAGAAAGAAAGATAATTAAAGATAATGAAACTATTAAATAATTTTAAAAAGATTAAAAAAAAGTTTTTCAAAACTTATAAAAATACTACACAAAAATTGTTTTTTAAAAGGTATTTCTAAAAATTTTAAATGACGATATTAAATGTGGTTATTTGAAAATATCCTATGATAAATTATTTTATGTGAATTTAATTGATATGCATACTATGTGAAGGAAGAAAATTGATATGCATGCTATAATTCAATCATAAAGATATGTGAAACTTTAAAGGTAAGGGAGGTGCGATTTAACCACTTTTGTCATTTGTGCACTTGAAACAATTTTCTTCAACTACCAACATGGCAACTGGCAAGAACATAAATGAATGAAAATAAAATTTATAGATTTGGGACTAGGGAGTAGTTGAGAGATGAGACAAAAGGAATAATGCATTAATGAATTGGTAAGGAATATTTTCCATTTTTTTTTTTATTGTGTGAATAAAAATTGAATTGAATTTGAACACTTTGTAGTCTGATGTGGACCATGTATGTTCGGCTACTGGTGTACGTCCACCATGTTAGGTTATCTGGTGCCGCTATGTTCAGCACTACAACAACTCTATCTTGAGGTTTGTCTATCTATTTAGCCAAGAGAAAAGAATTACTCAGATAAATCAGGGATCTAACGTTACTCACTCGTACATTCATGAGTATTTATGGTGTAAAACATATAATGTTCATGTTTTGAAGTGTCATCTTCAGTCGTATATATGGCGTTCATGTTCTAATGTACCAGCTTCACAGTTGTAATTAGTCAGTCAATGAACATTTGCTAATAAAAACACTGATGTTCCTCTATATATAGCTTAACAACAAAATTTTCGGTAACAGTTACCAACATAGATACATGAAAGAAAATATTTAGAAGATGCATGTATGATGTATCTAACAATTCTGAAGAATATCATCAGCACTTGTCATCCATCAGAGTAGTTGTCTTCACTGTCATCCTCATATATTTGATATTCTTCATCACTGCTATCATTCTCTTGCACATTGTCATTGTCAATTTCATCAGAGGGAAAGCTACCAAAAAGCTCCCGTAAATGAGTCCTCGAAATATTCTCTGTGTCGAGATCTGAAACATATTGTAAAGGAAACCAAAAAGTGCCTCTGCAAATTCTTGAATGATACTAGACTTAGGATCCATTTGTTTCCGGATTTTGGAGAAAAAAAAAGGTGATTAAGAAGAATTAGTTTTTTGTTTTAGAGCTAAGAAAGCTAACAAAATGATTTTTCTGAGAAACAAAATTCTTTTAGTTTCTGCTTAAAACTGGAAAAATGTTTTTTTGTGAACAGTTTCTTTTACTTTTAAAAAAAAAGTGATTTTTTTTATTTGTCAAATAAGCTGAAAGGAAAGCATCGTTAGACATTATGATAGCACAAAAAATAATCAAAATACACACCCATCTCTGATTGTTGCATTTGCATGAAATAGAATTCGTTTTTTGGATTTCTACATATTATACACCATAGAAAAGGATACAAGAATCAGATGGCAGAGGGGTTTCACCACCTCCATCCTACACAATTCAACAGCATAAATTAAAACAAATCCCATTGAAAATTCATTGCTATATAATCTTTTGAGCGAGGAAAAAAAATTATCAGAAAATATAAATAAAACTTACCAAATTAAGTTCTTCATAAGCATCAGATTCCTCGTCACTATTATTAACCCCGGCTGCTTCCTCTTCATCATTGCCAACATTCTCAGGTTCATCGTTCTCTTCCAAACCTATACGTTCCAAATTTATTAGAAAAATGGAAGGGAGAAACAAAATCAGTAATTGCTCAATTGAAATTTCATGTACCAGACCAGAAAATAGAAAAATTCAGTTGGAAAAGATACTAAACTCGTTTATTTAACCTAAAATTCTTTTGAATTTGGTTCAAAAAACATATGTGATAGCAAATTATTTATACAAAGTACATAACTATGTTCTGTCACAAAACAACAACTGTGAGTAAACAATCTAGAATATGTATGAACATATAATACCCAAAATACATTTTAGGGTTTAGATCATATAATACACTTCTCGGAATCAGAAGTATATTTGAGGCCAAACAACTTACCAAAGCTTTAAAATTCAGCTGAGGTTAGACGCTGACTAATTCTTATATTGTGTCCCTTACACTGGTATCCATACTCCACTACTATTAGGACCGACTAATCCAACTCGAAGTACTATGACTTCCCCTTCCAACACAAGTTTTTTCCTCCCTAGGTCTTGAACCTGAGACCCTTCACGAATGGGACAAGCTTGCCAACAACTCGACCAATATACTAGAGCAATATCAGCATAATAGTTAAAAAGAGGTGAAATAACCTAAATTAGTTTGGCGGCATTCCTCTCCTACAGGCTTCATGGCATTCCTGCTGCTCTCCCTCTTCAATTTCTCGAACCTTGCAGTGGCAGCTCTGAGTAGTTTCTCCGTGACGGGCTTGGGGAATATTGATAGGAACCTCACCATAAGACATTGTCTAAAACAATCAAGCATGTGTTGCGAGAACCACCCGGTCGCAAACTGCAAAATGTTTGACGCCACTCAGATAGTAAATGGAATATCTTATGGCAACTTCATGCAAGGAAGACAAATGAAGCAAATTTTCTGATATACTTGATTTGTTTGACATGATTTACGGCAACTCAATATGCACAAAACTTCAAATCAGAAGACAATTATAAAGAAAAAATTAGCTAGGGGACAAGAAAAATATGAACATGCCGAAAGCAGGGTAAAACATGTTGCCCACTAGAATATGTGGGCAATGTAAGCGTGTCGTGTGTCAATATAAAAATGTGAGATATTTAATAGATTTGTATAGAAAAGCTTACAGTGCAGGTAGCCTGCAGTGGAGGCTTATTTACTTCTGATTGAATATAATCATCGACAAGCTCGAATAGCTGTAAAGATGTCTGCAACTTGTAAGGGAACGCACGAAAGGCACATATATCTTCCCATCTACCTTTCAATCTACACAACACAATTGCCTTAACAAATGAGAAAACAACACAAATGACAAGATAGTAATCACAAAAAAGAGACAAAATCCAAAGACATATTATATCAAGGTACAAGAAAAATCCAGTTTTAGGAAGCCAGCACATAAATTTAATTGAGATTGTAATGAATTGCACAATATCTTCTTCTTCACATGTATCTGCCATTTTTGTGTATATACATGTTTATCTACGTTGATATTTTCAGTTTCCACTTTCCTATTCACACGTGAATGGAGTGCTTCCAAGTTTCAGTTAACAACTTTGTTTTGTAAAACGAGATATATAAAAATGAAGATAAGAACATATATACCTATTGGCAGATTGAGCCTCCCAGTAACTCCGTATAGGGATTGGTACTCGGTAATCAATTCTTTGATAACTGTGCTAAATCAAAAACACATAGTCAATAAAGTACAGACCCAATTTTTATTTGTTTTTTTAAAAAAATAAGAATGAAATAAAATAATTAATACAATGAAGATTTTGCATTCTCGGAACCCTAGTAAAAAAGTATAAACTGTTCATGTTTATGTAAAATACTATTCACAGCTAAGTAAAGATTCAATATTTTTATATATATGCGAATATTCTTGGTGCCCTATTAGAGTTGGTAAAATATGAACCTGAGTTTGAGAGCAAATGATGATTAAAGTCCAAAGTCTCCAAGAGATAATTAGAAACTAGGAGAAATCTTACATGCGAGAATCAGGATCTTTGCGTGGATCATATCCTTTCTTGATCCAGAACCTTAGAAATGGTCCACTTGAAAAGTAGTAAGCAATTCTAGATAGAAGCCTACAAGAAGAGAGAATTATGGAAGGTCACTCACTACATAGTTTATCAAGTTCTAGCAATTCAACTGCCACAAATTTCAAAGCTATAATAGGTAGAGTGTGGATGAGTCACCTTCTAAGCGTGCTGTGCGAAAAGCTTAAGCCCTTATCAAGCAAGCATTCAGTAAGAGAATTTTTGGACCATATAGGCCGTTCGTCAAACATTCTAGATACAGCCATCTGCGACTCCCACTGATCTGAGCCTTGTTGTACATATTCCTCCCAATTAACTATCTTAGGAATCTGTAAGAAAGCTAAGTAAAACAATAACCACTAAACTGCAAATTTTGTTGCAATATGTCTATACAATATTTTCTTCCACTCTTTCTAAAAAATCAGACAGAAGCATCAAAAGTATTAGAAACCGTTAACCAAAATTGTGTTCTAAAACCGGGGAAAAAAAATATCAACACAAACAAAATGTACTACAAAGTTCATAAAAACGAGAATGGAGAAAAAGAAAAACAAACAGTCTAACACTCCCCAAAGTAAAAATGAAATCAAACACAAGTTGATTTTCCTACTTAATAATTGAGCAGATCTGTTTCGGACACATAATTCAAATATTTTTGAAAGGAAATCTGCAATTCTGTGGAAAAGTTATTATTATATTTAAACCTCTCTCAATACATTTAGTTATCAATACGATATATACTACAAGAGTAAATTTAAGCAAAAAATTAAGGCCTAACATTCATGGGAGTAAAGACATAAAAATGGGCATGCTAGGATCCCGTAGAACCTTAATTTTTGCTTCAATAAATTTAAAATATGATGGTTCTACCAATTGAGAAAAGGATATCCTTAATGTCAAACTCAATTGCGAGGACTGGCTCAGCATCCATCTGCACACAAAGCAACAAGTAAGTTTTCTTTGTTAAAAGTATTATATACCTGCTCATTCCACCCAAATGAAAATATGCACAATTCATTTTAACGGCTCCTGATCACATATTTATTGCTATATTCTAATAAACTAAAAGTCTATACTTAGAATTAGACCCTGTTGTGAAATTAATTTGAATTAAATTTACCTCAACGTGATTTTGTTCAATTTCCTCTTGTCCCTTTTTTGTACTCAATGTGGTAGGTGGTCTCAAGCTGAAATCAAAATAAAGTTTAAAACTTACAGCAAAATGAAATTAATTACCAGTCAAAACTGTACAAGTATAACTACCGAAAATGATACAATAAAAAAGCTTTAGGAATCCATGCTGATCTTGTATATTTTTCATTTTCTTAAACGTAGCCAAGTGACCACTAAACAAGAATGTCAGTCACAGAAACTTACACTAAATTTTCTGGCATATCTTTTGGAGCAAAAAGTGGAGGAACTATCATCATAACATCCTCATGATCCAGATCCATGAGACCTCCCTTATCTATGACAGAATAAAAACAACACGAACCAATTAACATGGTAAAATAGCCGCCGTTAAAACATCAAGTTGAGGTGCTAGAACATTGAAACAAGATATTCACCAAAGAGTGGTTCTTCGAGTTCTGACCAGTTTCTCTTCTTCCTCCTGGCAACCTCCGCATGAACAGGAATAACATGTTGATAGTCTGCCATTCCTTCATAATTTCGAAACACAAAGCAAAATCTTCAACCAGTTAACGTGCTTTAGAGGAGGTTGTATAAAGCTAATTAATCTACACAAGAATGAAAACCATTTAAATTAAGTTTCTAACCGTTAAAACAATACGCTTGAGGAACGTAAGCAACTATATCAGCACAAAGATTTGCCTCTTGATCTGCAGATACCAGGTCATCAACTTCAATATCAGTAGCTGATTGATTCGCTTGCTTCTCATTTTCGATTCTATTGCTGAACATGTTATGGCCTTTGGCATCATGATTATTGGGTGGTTTTCTCTTGGATATTTTGAGAAGAAAATTTATGCAGGGATGAAGCTCCCCAAATGCAGGATGTGAACAAGGGTCTTCAGGGCGGAAATGGAGCTCTAACTTGCTTGATTCTGAACTGCGAGACTACAAATGCCACTTGAGACAATAACAGAAGCAAATTATATATGAAGTAAAGGGTATTGTTCTAGTCAGTGCGTAGAATTAGAAAAGCAGCATCATAACCGGCTGGCTTAAATATGGGGAATTTTGTCAAGTACCTACCTTAAGAATGCCTTGAATTCCACCAAGAGTGTCTACAGCACGAGAAATTGATGATGGATAACCAGGATAGTGCACCACAAATCCCTTAGAGTTGGGAAGAACCCCTGAGATTGTGCCATCCTTGATCACTCCCATTAACTCTAAGTCACAGCTCCCCTGCTCTCTGTAACCCTTTCCACCCCCTCTAGGGCCCCCCTAACTACCGATTAACATCTTACAAGAATATTAACAAACCCATAAAACAAATTTTTGAAGATGAATACACAACAATTAACCCAATCCTCGGCGGTTACCAGAGTTAGTTACTAGCTACCTCACCTGTATTATGAGCGATACACATGCATAACGACGATGCTAATTACAAATTCAGATTGGTTGAAAGTGATTGACTGAAAGTAAAAAATTAAATAAAAATTTAAAAAAAGAAAAGAAAACTTAACTGGAAACTGATTCAGGAACGCTGCAGAATGTGTCACCCAATGCAACTGGTGAGTGACGGAGACTAAGAATATTCATTGTTTGGTCAATGAAAATTGATAATGTCCAAATTAGGGTTAGTAAATAGGCCCGTTTAGAGTTAGATTATATTAACAGGGCCCCAATTCCAATACCAAAATAATGAATACAAAAGAAAAAGAACAAACATTGGATATAAAAATAATGGTAAATTACACTATCCATCATTGATAATTGTCAAAATTACAATTTACTCCCAGGTTTCATTATGGTTGATCATTAATGATATGTTAAATTTCTATTTTCATTTAATATATTTTCTGTTTTCAAAATTTTAATCTTTGTTGATACTTTAAATGTGATATTTGTTTCCTTAATTTGTTTATGAATTATGACAATGTCCCCTATATTTACACAAATTGTTTGTAGTATACTACCTGTTATGGGTTTTATTTTTTTTCGCTTAACATGATAATTTAAATCTTCTCTAAATTTAGATTCTCCTTCACCACTTTATATCCAACAAATTGCATCTATAAAAAAAAATTTAAATAAATAACACCCCATTTGCATATATAGTTTTCACATTAACTTTTTAAATCAAAGCTAAAGTACTCACCCCCATGTGAATTCCTTTTGTCCACCATCTTTAATTATTGACCTTTTCCTTCTTTTTCTTTCCGTATTCTTATTTATCCCTTTGACAGTTACATGTGTTTATGGATCATCTATTAAGAAATTTGTTCTGACCTGCTTAGAGTGGTGACATGTCCACAAAGGAATTCTCTGAGAATGGGATTGCAAGATTTTCGGTCTCTCGGAGTGGTGACCTGGGCTTTGTCATGTACAACTTAATCTATTCCAAAATATTATTATTAATTTTTTAATTTTTTTTTAATATTATGACAAAATACTTATATTACCTGACAATATTTTTGATACACTAAATACGATAATGTAAGTTGTCACTTTCATACCAAACAGGACAATGTCATGAATAAAAAACAAACACTATAATGTTACATAACTATTAACAATTTAATAAATGATAAAAAATTTTTTGAAAAAAATCTAAATTACTTGTAATTTTGCTAAACAATGTATCAATAAATAGTGATTCACATACACAATTTTGGTAGGCAAATGTGACATTATCACTATTTACCATCACCACCATTGCAACTACTTACCACTCACTCCTATCCACCACTACTGCCATTTTCGCCACTATCATCACCAATTGTCGATGTCGCTACCCATCACCCACTACCATCATCACCACCATCACCATTTTTTATATTGTTATTATTAATTTTGTTTTTTTTAATATTATTATTTGAAGTGTATTTTGATTGATTGATTTATTTTAAAAAGACCATTTTGTTGACACCTCAGATCCCAAAAACTAATTGTCACACCTATCTGCAAGGACTGGAAATTGGGCCTTAGAATCCAAAATTCATCCATTGGGGCAGGCGTACTGAATAAAGGATTCAAGCCAAGCCCTTATAGAACTCAGTCCAGTAACTTGCCATAAATGATTTGAAATTTAAATAAAAATAAAAATTTGTTCGAAAATTAAATAAAACATAAGGAATTAGGATTTGAAATTTAAATAATGGTTAAGAAATGATTTAAAAATCAAGTAAAAGATAATAAGTGATTGAAAGTTAAATAAAAGACAAAAATGATTTGAGAATTAAGTAAGATATATATAAAAGAGATGGTTAGAATGTTAAGCAAGAAATAAAGGATGATTTGAATGTTAAAGATGAGACGTTGTGAAAATTAAATAGAAGATTATTTGATAAAAGATAGAGATGTTCAGCAGTTTGTTATCCTTTAGGTGTTTGCTTAAATCAAACAAAATACACATATCATTGTATGTTAGAGTTTTGAGGGTTAATTGTTTTTGGGGTTTCGTAGCGGAGTAGATGGGATGAGCGAGGCCCAAATTTGCTTGATGAGATAGCCAAACATATTTCTTCACTCGATGATTATGTTAGGTTTCATAAGAAATTGTATATACTATATATATTGATCCCGTGTTTCAACGTTTTTTGGATCCAAAAGATATCATGACACAATATGGTCAAGACAATGGTGTCTTCAACCTAAAATCAAAAAGAAAAAGCAACTACTTCCAAATTCAAGGCTCACTTGTTCTCCTCCGATTTGCGTATGAGATCCTCTCCAACCAACTCAATAATTGTTTCCTTAATTAGAAGAAAACCAAACCAAGCATCCTCAAACTTCCTTAGGGTTTTTATTTCTTTTTTACTATGTATTTGTATTTGATGAGCTAAACCAAGTGCTATTTATTGCTCACATGACTATCGACACAAGGGTTGGTCTTGATTATGTTACTAGTACTGATTGAACAGAAATAAACGCGTAACTAGAGTTTTATCGTTCAATAATCACCGGTGAATAACCCATGAAATAGATAGAAAGTACTTGCATGTGTTTTTATATGCGAGATTTTTTAAGTAATACAGTAAGATTCAACCATTTTTACTTATAAGATCATATGTGATTAGATGATGGTTACTCAGTGCAAAGAAATTGAAAATGTGGTTACAATGGTAATGGTAATGGAAATTGGAAATTGGAAAGTGGAAAGTGTTTTCAGGAGAGGACTAAAAGCATAAAATCAAATATTTCTTGAACAGAAAGGTAAGCTTATATATATGCCACCTTGCTGAGATCAAAGGAATGAGCTTAGATGCATGAACCAAATGGCAAGATAGGTCATTACGGTAGATTAATTGTGCATAGTGTTATAATTATCTCAAAAATTATAAAAAAAAATTATACAATTAATTTAGAGTAGAAAAGATTTTATATTAGAAATATATAAAAATTAAATTTTTATAATATTATAATAGAATATTAATGTTAATTTTGATTCTTATAATGTGCAAGGTTTAATCAAATATAATTTTTTTAATTTATTAAAATAACATATTAAAATTAAGATATTATTATAAATGTATAATTTATCATGTAAATAATTCTATTTTATAAATTTAAATATTTTTTTTCGTGGATGATTGCAGTTATACACTCTAGTGTATTAAAAAACAACTCAATGTACCCATAAAAAACTCTTATGGCATTTTGATTTGAATATATATATATATATATATATATATAATTATGACCACTAGGGACCCATAAAGATTTGTCTTCACGTGCCACCCTTAAGCGATGTATGATCACCCCTTAAATAATAGTTATAAATAATTGAGTTGAATGGAGAGTCAATTGAAATCACTCTTGTTGGTCTCATTAAGTTTTTTTTATATAGATGTCAGGGAGTAAGATATTATATTTTAGAAAAAGAATTATTAACAATTTAACATATAGTATTGGATTATCATTTGCGAGCATATTGGCATGGTGTGGTACGCTAAATTGCATGTCATTCGGCATGGAGAATATTAAAATACGTAGGTTCATTTCACTACTAGATCTTTCACATTATTGACAAAACCTAGCTCCAATAGTTAGATAATTTTTTGTTTTGAGTCTAACTTTAGATCCTAAAAAAAAAGGCATATCGCGAACCTCAACCACATGCTCGTTAACTAGGACGTGACATGTGAGTTATGGGCCTCGAACCCAAGTTCCCAACTCCAAGATCCGAATCCAACCTCCAAACTTGAAATCTGATTATGTGCCTCACAAGCTTCTTAGTAAGCATCATGGAAGGTAACCTAATTTGTCCTCTAGGTCTTTTAGAAGGACCTGCCAACTTACAAGGATAAGCATGTCATCTTGGGCTAGGCCCACGACCTCCTCAACCAACCCCTAATCCCAATAAGGTAACCGCTATAAATAGAGACGTTAGTTCTCTCGTAAAGGTAGTTACTTCTCTCTTTTTAACGCTAAGGTTCTCACCTTTATTATTACCTTACTTGGGCATTAAAGTGGCCTTGTAAGTACACCTCGCTGCTATTCCTACATTGCACCGAAGATCTTGTGTCCGTACTTCTTACGTGAACCTCCTCTCGATTCACACCATTTCAAGTAACCTTGAATCCATCCTCTAGTACACTTTGTGAACACTTCTCATTACAGAGGACTTTCTTTTGTTTCTTGTACGGATATATGAGTTTCACTATTGATGGGATCAACTAAACTAACTTGGGGGTATTATGTGGCTTCTCTTCCCAATGCAATTTTTTCTTTCTCAAACCCTGAACCTAAAACCCTTTTAAAAAGAGGGCAAACTTGTCTACTAGGCAACTAAAGTTATGAATATTATAAAGGAGCTAAATCTATTACCGATAATAAAGTATACATGTTATGACTTTATAAAGGGTCTAATTCAGGATTATCATATGATATGATTAACTTTTACTAATGATCCAATATATGTGGACAATTCCTGAGATATAGCAGAGCAACCAATTCAATCTACCCATAATTCAAGCTTTGTGATTTGTCGGTTAAGGAAAATGTGGCCCTACTCCCGATCCCATCATGCCCTCAATAACACATGATTTTGGTTTACATCTTTTTCCCTACGTGTGAGTGTGACCGACAAAATAGTGCTATGATTTTCCCCAATTGTGTGAATTTGTTTAACATATAAAAGTCAAGAAAAGAAGCACTTAAACAAGTCCTAATTGAATAATCCATGGCACAAATGTCCCTATTACAGCATATTTTTTTCCCTTTGACACATTTATTATTTCTTGTATTGATTTGAGGTTGTATACTGTTTTGTGACTCTACTTTTTGAGGATTATTATTTCCACAAATTGCATAGATAGAGGTAGTTGCAAGCTACATCTCGCTAGTGCCTTTCAAAATAACATAAATGTTTTTGTTTACAACTTAAAATTTATTAACTTTTTTATAATTTAATAGGTACTTCTTCTCCTTTTTTTCTCCTTTTTTATTTTTTTCTATTCTTCCCCAATCTCCCATCATTTCTTTTTGTTTTCATATTATTCTTTATAAATTTATGAGTTTTCATTTTCGTTTCTATTATATTCGTTATTTTTTATTTTTTAAAAGTTTGTGCATTTGTGTAGAAAAGTTTGTGCATGTCTGTTTAGTTAAAAGTTTGTGCATTCTTATTCAAAAGTTTGTGCAAACGTTTCCGTCATATTTTTGTTTATGATTGTTGAAAAAGTTTGTACACGTCAGTTCAAAAGTTTGTGCATGGCAGAGTGAGTCCACACGCTTATAGTGTAAATGGGGAGATAAAGAGAGTGTAACAATTACTTTTCGCTATTTAATACACTGCAAATCTGGTTTGATTTGGTTTCGTATTTGAAAAAATTTGTGTATGTGTGTAGAAAAAGTTTATGCACTAAGTTAATAACATTTGAATTGTACACCTAACATTACTTCAAAAAATAAATCTACATCTAGTGATTTTGTGGTTTGTTTTTTGGGGAACCATGCCTTAAGTTCTTGTACTTTTTTTCGTATCCAAGATTTTCAAAACTCTGTATATTGTTAGATTCGTAGGGTATTGGCCGGTGGTCCACAATGTCAAAATGTTTGAAAGAGGGAGATCTAATAATAACCTCTATTGATTGTATTTAATTTAAATTCTCAAAAATAGCTTATGATCTTTCACAAATTTTAGATAATTGCTTATTTAGGGTTATACCATTTTGTTTTGACAAGTTGTTTAACTTATTGTAACCAAACATGGTGGGTTTGAGTCTAAACGAAAAATTAGCTTTCGAAGAGTTTTATATTATAATGGACTAGCTTAAACTTTAAATACAAATAACTTAGACATAACAAAAAATTAGTATAACAACATATATCTCGTCAAAGAGAAAAACAAAGATCACTTTCTTTTTTATTCACAAAAAATTTAAGTGAATTTAGTATATGTTGTCTTGTTTTTAGACCACTCATCAAAGTAATCTTCACATGAAAAGTTCAAATCCAATTACGTGCACCAATCAACTTTAGCAAAATTTGTTTGTCCACCTAAGTAGCACCACAAAGGATGAATAGTTAACAAACCTTTTTCCTATGGGTTCACTTTAGAAGATTAAGCCGAACAATGATGAACTAAATATGGGGAAATAGCCTAATATATCCAATTTGGCTGGTTGCATAATTTGCGATTTGCAATTTGCAATCCACACATATATGTATGTATGGGGTCCTTGTCTTAGTTAATCATCATATAAATTAAGATTATGAATCATTCATGAAAAAGGGTTATTCTTTGTGTAAATGAATCATGGGATTGTATGTCTCAAATCAAGCTTTTGGAAGGGACCATTATTGCATGTTTTCATGCCCCACTTCGTTCATAGAGTTTTTCAAGAGGTTCAAACACACAATTACTCACTTAGATTCATGTGAATTGACTATATCAAAATCTGGCCCCACCCTTCAATTTTCCCCTTTTTAACTTTTGTTTAATTGTGTATTCGTTTGTTCATTTTGGCATTCACGTATTACAGTTATGCTTCTCTGACTCTGCAGGCACAATGAACAAGAAAATGGTATGGTGAAAAAGTAAAAAAATTAAAAATTAAAATTAATTTCTCGAACAAATCATTCCACAAACTAACAATGACTTTTATAGCATTCATTTTATTTAGTCCCCCTCACCGTAAAATTTGATAAGCTTAGTATTCGGAGTCATAGTGCTAAAGTAGATACAAATGCTAGATGCGATTTTAAAAAACGGTTAAAAAAATTACATTTCATTAATTATAGCTTTTACTTCAAGGATAAATATGCTAGTCAAACACATTTTAGAGCAAAAATATTTGCATAATCATGATGGATCATTCTCCATTCAATAAAAAAAATTAATATTTAAGACAAAAATAGTCTTACTACTATTAAAATTGAAATGTCATCATTTTATTGGATGAAACACATTGTGTTACAAACAAGATTGAAATACAGAGACATGGGATAGAAATATACAGACAGAGATATAGAAGTCAATCTTATATTTTGTTTGGTGACTCTGTACAAAATACACTTAGTGGTATCTACATCTTGTTTAGTTTAGTAGAGATAAGACAGAAAATATACTTAAAATGACTTAAAATACTATTATTGTATTAATTTAATAGAAAAAAAATACATTATTTTACTTTGAAAGGTTGCGTCACGTGTCCTGTCTCTGTGTCCCAGCAAAATGAAAGTATAGAAAATACACAAATTTTTTGTCTTAAGACACAAAATTTTGTGTCTATTTCAATAAATAAACATGATTTTTGTCCTTTTATCTCATATTTTCGTCTTGTCTCAATAAATAAACGTTAGCAGGGTGTTCTATCTATCATACAACCAACCATGCAACTCAAGACAATTACATTGGCGCATTTAAGACATCCATCTGCCTGTTCTGCATGCCATGGTCTGGTTTCTAACCTTTCAAACCAAACAAAACGGTTTTCACTTTTCACTCACACAGAGTAAGAAAGGAAGTAATTGCATTGGGAAAAGTGAAACAAAAAAAAGTAAAACATCATTGAAGTTTCCCTTACAAAAGTGTAATTAATGTTAAATTCCAACCATTAAAAAGGCCTCCCCTTTGTCCGAAATGATTCTATGATTAATTGTATTGGTATGCTTAATTCCTCTAACCCCTTCCTCAATTTCAAGTGAAAAGGATTATTACGAGATAGATTGCTGGTAAAACGTTATGCTTAACACGCTCTTAATCATAAAGAGAATGATGTTTCAACCTTTATTAGATAGATGACTCTCTTGAATTTTAAGTGAGAATATAAAAAAGAATCACATTAACTGATAATAGATTAAATGAAGTATATATAAGTGAGAGTAATTATAAATTTATTGTCTCAAAGTTTTTTTATCAAGATGTAAGTCTGATCTACTCTTAACTGACTTATCATTTAAAATTGAAATGTCAATCTATATCTAATCAGAATCATATCTAGTCAGATTGTCAAATTCAAGACTTTAAGTAAACTTGTAAACTCTCATTAAACTCAAGAGTTTACTAATTTTATTAAGAACTTACTTGATCCTGCGTGAGTTTACCAATAAAAATGTGAATTCATTTTGTAATTTTGTACAATAGACTAATAAATTCTTAGCGGTTAAACAACATTGATATCCATCATGATACTTTACCATTACACAAATTTTTATTCCCAATTTCACCGTTAACTCTATGTGGGGGACCCATTAATTTTCTTATTTATATCAAACTGTACTGCCATAGTCTTCTTCCCATATACAACCTTTCCTTGATCAGTCCCTCTCTCTCTCTCTCTCTTCACTTTCACATCCTGCATTTATACTCAACAGCATCATTCTGCTTACTCTTAAGCTGCTTCTTTTTTTTTCTTCATGGCTCTTATCATTCTATTTGCTATTCTACTCTTTATGGCCCCTTCTTCAAGCAATGCCTACTGGCCACCTTCCCCTGGCTACTGGCCAAGTTCCAAATTCAGGACTATGAGCTTTTACAAAGGGTTTAGGAACCTTTGGGGTCCTCAACACCAAAGCCTAGACCAAAATGCATTGACAATTTGGCTTGATAGAACCACAGGTTTGTGTCTCATTAGTTTCAATTCACTTCATAATCTTAAATGTTTTTATTTGAATCTATTGTATATCAACGGTGAGTTTAATTGATAAGGTAAGATTGTTGCTTTCTGAATTTGAGGTCATGGGGTTAAAATTTTAGAAATAGTATATTTACTTGTAAGATATGAATATGTGCATCCATCCTCCCAAAATCTCACTAAGTGAGAGTCTCATGCATTGAATTGTCTTTTATATATATCTGTTACTTATTTTTTGTTCATTTATATAGATTTTTTTGATACCTTATTAAATCAATTTATTTACATACAAATTATATTTATATACATCATTTAAGAATATATTAATTTTGTCATAGCGACTTTGACAGAGGGAGGTTAAATTACTGAAATGTCCCTTTTTTTGTGGTTAATAGGAAGTGGCTTCAAATCAGTTCGTCCATTTAGATCAGGTTACTTTGGTGCATCCATTAAGCTCCACCCTGGCTACACTGCAGGAGTCATAACAGCTTTCTATGTAAGATATGCTCAAATGATTTCAATTAGCGAAAAGAATAATTTGATTGATTTTGAAGCTTTAACACATTAATATTATTGTTAAGGGTTTAATTTTTATACACAGATAGTATAAAATTATTTTATATTAACATACAATCAGAACTTGCTACATCAACAAATATTTTTTACTTTTACACTCATTACTTGAAGTCATACATTTGAAAGGATTTGATTTGATGTTAGTGTGAAACAACTTTATGCTATTAGTGCATAAAAATTAAACTCTAATAATGTTAATTAGGTACCAATTAATGATTATTTGATTAATTAATGGCAGCTATCTAACAACGAAGCGCATCCTGGATTCCATGATGAAGTGGACATTGAATTTCTTGGGACAACATTTGGGAAGCCATATACTTTGCAGACTAATGTTTACATAAGAGGGAGTGGTGATGGCAAGATTATAGGCAGAGAGATGAAGTTCCATCTATGGTTTGATCCCACCAAGGATTTTCATCACTATGCTATACTTTGGAGTCCTAAGGAAATAATGTAAGTCATTGTTCATTTTCCACTGTTTGTGTGTTTGAAATGCAAAGATTTTGCCGACAGAAAAATGTTTTTTCCACCCTTGAAAATTCTACACCTGAAGTACACATGTTATTAGAAAATGGTATGTATACTCGTTTGTTATAGAAAATTCTTTACATGTTCACTCACACTTTATTTATCATTGAATAAAATTTTATTGAGATTTGAGCTCCATTAAAATCTCATCTAATGATAAATAAGTAATAAATCAATACGATATTTCACATTAACTAAGTCCACATAACACAATTCTATTGAAAAAGATCAATGCTGGACAATCAAAGATTTGTCAGAAAACAAAGATAGTGATCAAATGCAAGAAAATACTCCCTCTATTCACTTTTTCTAAGATTTTTGACAAAAACACATAGTTTAAAAAAGCATTTAATTGACATTAAAATAGATAAAATATAAAGTGTATAGATAAAATTAACCTCGAGCAATAAATATTATAATCATTAAGTCTCATGGGAAGTATAATAGACAACAAATGTATAAGTATAAAAAATGTATTTAATACTTCTTTATTCTAATCAAATGACAATCATCTTAAATAACTTTTTTTAAAAAAAATAAAATAAAAATGGATGGAGGGAGTAGTATAAAAACTTACCTGTCCAAGAATAATAAACATGTTCCATCGTTTTGGCAAACAAATCCCCAAAAAAGTCCCTGATTTAGTGATAAATAAGAGTGCATTGATGATTAATAGAACGATGCTACACGGATAAAAAAAAATATTGTCTTAAATTTTTTTATAGAAATAATGGTTGATGTTAAGTGAAATAAAGTGTTATGACCCAATTATTTGTTTAAGAGAGAATTCATAAGCATGATATATTATTCTAAGAACTAAATTTTGGTAAATTTTTTCACTCTAGCTTTTTTTTCAACCAGTTAGTGTTTTGAGTCCTAGTTCAAAATAGTACAGAGTAAACAGGGTAGCCACATTTCATTTCCTGCTAAAGCTTGGATAAAGTGTGTGTCATTTCATTTTCTCTGAAATTAAGGGAAAAAGAAAGCAAAAGAGGAATTTGACAAATGAAAAGTAACATTGATTTAATGATCTAGCACTTGCTTATTACGTGGCCACTAAAGTTATTATAAAATTAACTTCACCCATAATGTTAATCTTTAAGGTGATAATTAATTCTAATTAACTAGCATAACACATTTGTTTTCTTATGTCTCTCTTATTAGATTCCTTGTGGATGATGTGCCAATAAGGAGGTACCCTAGGAAAAGTGCTGCAACATTTCCACTAAGGCCAATGTGGCTTTATGGCTCAATATGGGATGCATCATCATGGGCCACAGAAGATGGAAAATACAAAGCTGATTATAGGTACCAGCCCTTTGTTGCTAGGTACACAAACTTTAAGGCGGGTGGTTGCTCAGCCTACAGCCCTAGGTGGTGCCACCCAGCCTCAGCCTCACCATATAGGTCTGGTGGGTTGACCAGGCAACAATATAGGGCTATGAGGTGGGTGCAAAGGAACCACATGGTTTATAACTATTGCCAAGACTACAAAAGAGATCATAGGTTAACACCTGAATGTTGGCGTTAAAAGTTAGTTACATGAATTAGATGACATCATGATATGCTAGCATAAAAGTGAATAAATTGAGGTTGTTATGCTTTAAGGTCTCAAAAGGCCAAAAGCACTACTCGTATTCTCTTGTGATTTTGCTTTTTTTTTTTTCTTTGTTTTTTTTAATATATTTTTGAGATTTTTTTTTCTGTGGTGGTGACATTAGATGGGGTCACTAACTTGAGAGCAACATTGATGCAAGTATCAACTTTTAGGGTTTGTACGGTTTTTGTTTATTTCTTTTTTTCCTTATTTTTAATTTGTTATTTTATGTTTTGAAGGAAACCATCGAAACAAGAAAACTATATTTTCTATTTTATTGTTTCCTTTATAAAATAGAGAAAGAACAAGAAATACAAAACAAACTAAAAATAGAAAATAGAAACATCAACTATGCATACCCTAATTTTTATTATGTTTTCTTTCTGGCTTAGAGCGAGGAAAAAGGAAAATGATTGTGTGTGAGAGGGAGAAATAATATGAATGTGTCTAGTGAAAAAGCAAAAGATGTCAAGACGTGTTGCATCAGCTGAACAGGGAGACATAGTTGAGTGCGAATATTATAAGCACAATCCTCATTTTCTTATAATGTCTGATATTGTTATTTTAATGATGAAAATGATGTTCTCGTATCCAAGACTCATGTGACGAAACTATTTTGTTATCAATGTAAATGTTCATAATTACTACTTTATGGTCCAATGTGTAGTTGTGGAGTGGTGAATGGAATTTTATGACTACTTTCTAGTAATGTTCCATGGTAATTGAATCGTATATGGATATTTTCTTCTTATGTTATTTTATGTATTTATATTTATTCCCCTTGTTCTTTTTCACCTTACTTGTTTTTGGAAAGAGACCAACTTCAATGGCAATAAAGCAGGGAAAAAAAATGTCAGTAGTTTTGAAACTTCAATTGGATCTTTCATTTATTGCAAGGGAACCTTCTACAGCACAATGAAATGGAACCTGGATTCAAGTGCTGCACATGCAACACTGATTTTCCTGTTACATTAGCAAAAACAAAGTCCAATTTCAGCATAAATTAATTTATTTAAAAGAGTATGAGTCTCAATACAACAATAAAATTAATGTCTCATGATTTATAAATCATGAGTTCAAAGTTTAAAATCAGCATCTTCGCTTATTGGGTTAAACTTGCGTACGTAT
Organism: Nissolia schottii; assembly: GCA_003254905.1. NCBI lineage: Eukaryota > Viridiplantae > Streptophyta > Magnoliopsida > Fabales > Fabaceae > Nissolia > Nissolia schottii. Next base: position 672,649 of record QANU01094832.1, on the reverse strand, counting down.
ATTTATAGAAAGGCAAAAAGAATATGTGACAATGCAAACATTAAAATTGCAACTTAATGGCATTCTATAAATTAATTGGTGAAACATGATTTTTTTAGGGGAAAAAAACGTGATTGTTCCTTCAATTAAGCATATAAAGAAATTTCTTGTTTGATAGTTAATCTGTATTAAATTAATGTACTATTTTTAGAGATTGGTATATTTTTATGGTAATTCATGCAACTTTACATGTATTTAATATCAAATGAACACTGTAACAAAGGTTGAGTGCAGTAATAAGCAAGCTCACGTTCATAGTTACGGGTTCAAAAAACTATTCTCACATTAATGTATGTCCTCTACTAACCAAAAATTTATCTTTTTTAGGGTTTGATGATTGATTGTGAGGTGTTATTACGCCATTTGTGTTTGAGTAGTTATGAAAACGTTGGCCCCTACATATATACAAGTTCAATGTACCATAATGCATTTAACCAAAATGTTCCCCCTCCCTCATGCATGGACCTCCTCTATAATCAAAAGCATTTTCCAAAAACTCAACTTTCTCCCATATGCAAACCATGCTTAGTAGGGACCTATCATTGTATAAAGACTAGAACACTCATCACCTTGGTCGGGAATATTGATCATTTGCAAGGGAAATAGTATACCTTTCTCTTGTCAACAGAAAGCAATGTAATTTTTATTTTTTATTTTATAGAGTAAGGAGCTAAAAGTCCGAAAAGGGACTCAAGAGAACTTTGCCCGCTCTCAATCTACAAATCTACATCAAGCCATTAGAAAGTAAAGGTTTGATGGTATGAGGAGCCTCATAAAACCAAGCTAAATCATAATAACATTGCTCATGGCCCAATTTAACAAGGCCATCGATCTGTCACGGTAATGAAGTGAGGATATGATTTCAAGTTCTTTACACACTTACAAATACACTTATAAATTACACATTAAAGTGTCCTCATCACAATCAATAGCAAGGTTTGAACTATGGAATGCGAGGTTGTTTCTTATCAACTGTTTCAGTCATCTTTGACACACAAAACAATAGATCAACAATTTTTCATGACAAAAAAAGGGGAAAACAAATCATTGTAATGAAGAAGAAAAAAAGCAATAGTTGTAATTCATCATTTTAGGAAAACAATGGAATTGTTTTCCAACGAAAATTATTCTTCTTATAACTTATTAATGGAAGCAAACATCTAACTTTTTTTACCAGATTGCTTTTTCGATAATAATAATTAGAAAAATAAAACGTAACAGTTACACAAGACGGAAAAACATTAGGTATATAAAATGACACAAACTCTAACAACACCGACCTTAGCTCAGTTGGTAGAGCGGAGGACTGTAGTGGGCAACCTGACAGAGATCCTTAGGTCGCTGGTTCGAATCCGGCAGGTCGGACTTTTTATGATTTTATGGCATTTTCACACTTAACTAACCAGGATGAGATCTTGCTGTTCTACATGAAATATTAATCCACCAGTTTCTTATAACTCTGTGTGATTAATTTATTGATTATTTGGTGGTGTTTAACTTTTCGTTCTTCACTCCAATGCTTTTCAGATCGAGTAGTGATGCTAAGATGGCCAATTCTTTTACTGCGTTTGAGTAGTTTCAAAATACACAACCAATGGAAGTTTCTTGCACATTGAAATTCACTTTTATAAATAGTGAAGGTTTATCCAAAATGTAACCATCACTTCATATAACATTTAGCTCGCAGAATCAATTAATTATCTACATTTAGTTACTAGCTACACAATTCATTCTGTTATATATATAGTAGTTAGGTAAAGTGGTTTAGCCTACATAATAATCCTACTCAAGTCACATTAATTAGAGTCTAATGAACTCCATGTATTAGTGATTTACATTGAAAGTGATAAAACTAACATACACATGATCGGTTAGAGTGACTAAATGCTTATTTCCATAATTAGTAATCTTGAATTCAAGTTCTGATAAAAACAAATCTATGCTAAAAAAAACATGCTCTTATGAAATCTCAATTGCTCGAACATCATGCCTATATAAAATCTCAAGCCATCGTCTAATAGGTAATATGCGGTGCAAGCCATCGTCTAACGAGTAATGTTTTGAACTAGATTTTTAGCTATGAACCTCATTTCGCAACTTTAGAACGTACTAGATTCTGATTATAGTACTTATAATTTTAATGAGCTGATTTAGCTGTGATTTTTAGTGAGAAAAAGTACTTATTTTGGTGGAAAAAAACTTTACAATTTAATTTGCTTGTTTGGTTGTGCTTGTGAAAATAAACAAAATAAAGAAATTAGAATTTTGCATGTTCGTGAGAATTATCCGGTACAAAAGTTACTTTTTATCTAGACATATTTTGAAATGATTTTCATGTTTGTAATTTCAATTTTATTCATATTAGAGGATGAGTAAAAAATGGAGGTTTTTTTTAAAAAAAAGTTTTTATGGGAGTTTTGAAGGGAAATTATTGATAAGAAATAACTACTTATCTATACAGTAAAATCCAGGGATTCTCTGTTATAACTGTCAAATGTGTCCAATTTATCTTTCCTTTTTAACCATTATACCATTCTCTTAGTCACTTGCATTTTTTTTCTTCTTTCAAATATATAGTTATCAAATGAATGACAACCTTGTACATGAATCTCATTTTCTTTCACGTTTATTTATTCTACAAAAATTACAAACACATTTAATTATATATATATATAGTAATAAAAATTAAACATATTTAATATTTACTTGTTTTCTTACTTAAAAAAAAAAAGGAAAAAAAAAGCGGCTTAACAGGTACGAGAGTGTTTGTGAGCCGTTAGTATAGACAAAATGTGAAAGCATAATAAAAAACGATTGAAAATGTGATTAAAGAATGATTAAAACACTCCAACCTCTTTATATAGGAGCAAAGATTTGTCACATACAAGCAACTTAACAATTTCTACTCTAATAAAAAAAATACTTTTATAATTACTTTCAAATGTAAAATTTCTTCATGCTTTATATATATATATATATATATATATATAAAATTGTAGAATTACGTTTTTAAAAGCTTATCCCAAGGAGCTTAATATCTTAATTTTTGAATATTTTAAGAGACTGAGATTATTTTTAATGCAATTAGTCACTCATGTAAGGCATATAATCATATATTAATATCATTAAAAGTTTTCATGATTCACACTAACTATTAACTCAAAAGCATCACAAAGTAAAAACATGCAATAATGATAAGATGACAACTAAATGTGACAACTCTTTAGCAACTCTACTCATATAGGTGTCTGGTGCACCAAAGGCCGCACACTATGTGTGTGGAATTGTCCAAAAGTTGTCACATTTGATTTGATTGAAGAGGATCATAATTATGATTGGTCGTCCAAATCACATTAACGTTGCTTTGGTATTGCAATAGAAATGGATGATGTTGTGTCTGTTTTCCCAAACAAGAAGATCATGGGGCTTCCTAGCTAGGCTTTCCCATGCAAGTCAAAAGAACAAGCTTAGAGAGTGACATAATTGTGGACACGGGAATCTGGTGCAGTTGGTATGATAAATGGAGGAATTCTCCCAAAAGATCAACCTCCTCTATATATATCTCTATATATCCTGAAGCTTTTATTACTCGAAGGAACTTCCAACGAGGTGTACAAGTTACTTTATCTCTTAATCATCTATATCAAATAATATTATGACAAAAAGTTACAAATTTTATTTTATATGTTATGCCTATTGACAATCTTATTTCATTCCACAAGTAATGCAACAGCCACAATATTCAAGAGCGATGAAGTTACATAAATTCATTAATCTCGTCAAGGTAACTTGGTGTGGTATCCAAATAATGATGTCAATTGGTTCATGGTTTTTGTAGCCCCAGCAGGAGCTAATATTCTAGCCGCATATATGGTCTCCACTTTCACCTCTTAATTTCCAAAGGTTGAATATGACAAAAGATTAATTATTTGTTCACTACAATCTTCATCCTGGCACTTCCATGGCCTGCCCTGGAAGCATTAATGCGGCCATAGCTTCTGCTTCTTTGGTATGGGATGACGGAACTTTCCAAGTACGAAGCCCCATTGTTGTGTTCAATAATGAGGCTTATCCAAGAAAAGTTGCCTAACACAACAATTAATATGTAAAGGCTCTTCTCAATCCGTTTTAGTGAAGTTTGTAATCCTATGTCTAATAACTAACTGCACATATATAAATTCATTATACACACGCAGACACGTGTGTGTAAGATATTTGTAACATAGTTAAAACCAACTCAATACAAAGAAGTAAATTCGGAGTAATTTTGGCAAGAATGTTCTGTTTTATTTTATTTGTGACATTATCATTTTTTTTTTAAATTTTAACCTTAATATTAATAGAGAAATAAAGACATTTTTTTTAATTAAATTCTTTGTTTACCATTTTTCAAATGAATCGAGAATTCAATGTTAATTTTTCTCATTTTGTAACACAGAGCCTCAGTCCAGAATTAAATGCCTAAATTTATAATAAATAGTTCTGAAAAATAATTTGATGAAATAGTTGTTTGAAAAATAATGATAGGTTGATCATGGGCATTAAGTTTTGTACAAATTATATTATAATAAAAAGAAATATTATAAAATTTAAGCAGGTAGTATTTGTTGAAGCTAAATCCTCTCAACTATTTAAACTTAAAGAGCATGTTTGGGAACTTGCTCAAACAGCCCTTTTTTTTTATTTTTTTTTATGAAAAAGCTGTTTTAACGAAATATGATATGTTTAGCAAAATACTAAAAATTAAGCTACAACTTTTCATGTGGAACTAAAGCTGTTTTGGATTGAAAAATAAAAAACAAAAAAAAACTAAAGCTTCTTTTTGGACATTTTAAAAAAAATACTTTTTATTTCATGATTAAAACAATATTATTCTCATGTATTTACTAAACTGACTATTAATGCTATTAAATACAAATAATTATTTTACATCCATTTTAGTAATTTTACCCTACAAAAGCAATTCTTTTTATACAATCAAAATAAAACAAATTAGTTTAAAATCACTTTTTAGTCAAAGTATCCAAACAAAAATTAATCATCATATAATCGATTATAAAAAAATTATTATAATAATTTTAATTTTTCAGTTTTCCTAAACACACACAAATGAAGTAGAAAATTAGATTTAATCTATTTCATAAAATCTTAAAATGTAATTATTTATTGCTTCATTTAGTAATTAGGAGAATGATTAGAAGGATAAATCATTTCTCAATAGATTAAAAAAATTTAGCTAGATCACTGGACTTCTGGACCCAAAAAGGAAACAATTAATGCACTTCGTCTTTGGGCCAAGCCCGAATAGGAAGACCGGCCCAAATCGAGTCACTAAATTACGAAACTGCCACCTCGTCCCTGTTGGGCGTTGGGACGTAGAATCGCTGTGATAACTCTTCTCGCTTTCTGCGTCAACTTCCAAAATCATTCATCCCAATTTCAACGGCATGGCAAGTAACACCAATTAATCTCTATTATTCATCAAATTCTATAATTCTTTCTGTTAGTTTAATTTTTTTGATTCTGGTTTCGTGCGAAATTGAATGCGAATTCATTGATATATACAGGTTTGCTTGGCTTGTTTGCTACCCTTGTTCCTCGTCCCCATCGTCAACGTCCTCCCTCTCCTTTTCCAATATCTCATGGTAACTCCTTTTTGTTTCATCATAATTGACTGAACTCGGTTCCAATCAGATTAGTTCAAACTTAGAATTCAACAGATTCCGGATTTAATAGATTCGGTTTTTTTCGTTCCTAATTTTGCTGAAAAATCTAAATCTAGGTCACTGTTGAATCGTAATTAATAGCATGTATTTGCGAAACATTGTGTTTCTGTGGTTAGTGCTGACATTTTCAATAGATTCCGGATACTAATAGTTCACACTTCACACACATCAATTGATTCAATTCAATAGATTCAGATGTTCATTCTTAGTTTAGCGGAAAACCCTAAATCTAGGTCACTATTGAATCTTAACAATAAGCGTGTATTTTTGTGTTTGTGTGATTAGTGCTGACATTTTCAATAGATTCTGGATACTAATAGTTCACACACGTCAATTCAATAGATGCAGATTTTCGTTCTTAATTTTAGCTGAAAATCTGAAATTGGGTCACTATTGAATCTTAGTAATAGGCATGAATTGGTGGAATTTTTGTGTGTATGTAATTAGTGCTGACATTAATTTAATGACTATATTTCTTTTTTCAGGGGAAAATCTATGGGCTTTTTGGTTGGGAGTACAGGAAACCGGAGAGGGCTCCTCCAGCGTGTCCATACAAGCCTGCAGCCAAGAGGGATAGTAAAGTAAGTGATGAATTCATGACTACTGTTATTGGTTGGTTTATGCACTAAGGATGCTGTTTTGGGTGGATTCTTATCCCGCTGGCATTCAGCTCCATGTGATTAGTTGGGAAGCTGTTATTTTCTTTTCTTTTATTGTTTTCCTTTTTGGGTGCATAGTTGGAAAATCATTAGTTAACCTTACTTGATCCTAGTACCTCCAGCTGACCACCTTTCCACGCCTATCACTTGAGCTCAGTGCCTCAGCCAGTTGGTGTTAAGAAGGCAACGAGGGTTGGCTCATCTATTCGACTTTTTGCTCATGCTTCATCATGGCTGGGATTCGATTCCTGGATTTCTTTTGTTAGTAGCTCATTTGTATATACCTTTTTATAAGCGCTTGATGAGTCCTAAGGCCTGCTGTGAAAATGGATTACGGTGAACCTTCCCCTAAACCTAAATTTTTCCATCATAAAAGGAATCCCATTTTAGTAACAATGATGTAGACTTTCGTGATCACTTTTGTACTTTTGGTGGTTTGGAAGGAGTGTTCTTTGTTTTATGGTAGTGTGGTAACATTATGAGATTATGCTTGGCCAAAATAACTTTCAGATCTTGTCTTGATTCTTGTAAAAGTGGGATAATGCTATGATATGGTTCCAAATCATATGCTGTTAGCATCTAAGCTACGCTGTCTTTGCCTGGGTTTTAAAAAAATATTCTTCATTTCTCGATTATTTGTTCTGGCACTGCCACCAGCAATGTGATCTAGAAATAGAATTCTGTTAACTTGCACATTCATGCCTTTACCATTCAGTTGTCCTCATTATTTGTTGGTGTTCCGCATGATTCTTGATGATGGATTCTGTTTTTGGCTGTTGCATCATGCATGTGCCGCATTACGGTTTGTATAAAAGCATATGCACACTTACGTAAACACTTTCGTGTCGATGACTTAATGTGCGAAGCTTCATGAATAGAGATTGAAGTATGAATCCCAATGTTATAGCAGGTTGAGGCAAATGGTGAACCGGCTCCAGTAGAACCTGTTAAATCTGGAAGTGTAGATGACAAGCAGGATTAATCTGGTGGCTGCTACTGTACAACAAGGATTGATAGGAGGGAAAAACATATGATCACATTTGATGTATGTATCTTTGATTATAATGATGATTATTATTACTATTGTGTGAGGCTTGAAATATTTTATAATATAAATTGGCAATCGAAGTTTTTCAGCTTTGGATGCTATATCCTGTCAATATAAACACAATTATAGAAATGTATGTGCCTTAGATTTTGCATGTAGGAAATTTATAAATATTGTTGGTTGATTCATATATTTATGAAGATGCAAGGCCCTTTTGTCAAGTTTGTATAGAAAGCGTGTGGGGAATTGATGACTAGGGGGCAAGTTTTCGATTCATTTTTAGAGTGAAGGGATGAGTGGCTGAGGATTCCATATAGATACAAATTTATAAACATTGAAATGAAATTATTGATCACAAAGTCATGGAGTCAAGGAACGTGCTGCTTATAAGGTGGGCTTATTCAGTGATTTTTTCCTAAAAGAAAACATAAAATATCTCCTTTCCATAATAAAATCTTTGTAAAGTTGTTTTTAAAAGAAATTATTTTGCATATAAAAAAAGTTAATTTAAATTGATTTGCGTGTTAACATATATTTTTTAATAGAAGTCAATTTAAATCGACTTCTGTGTTAGACTAATTGATTGAGCTATCCATATATCATATATCATTGTGTACAAAATGATTCCAGGAATGTAAATATTTAAGAATTTTAAGTTTTATAAATTAAATAAAAAAATGTATCTTTAGAAAATAAATTAAAGAAATGATCTTTAGATAAGTGAATATGGAATTTTATTTTGATATGATATACTTTTTTTTTTTTTTTGCATTGGAAGCAATAATGCTTAGTTGAAAATCGAAAACATGTATATAACATATCAGACATAAAGGTCATCCATATTTCTTAAACCATAAACTTGAATTGATGGACAAGTATTTGTAAAAATAAAAAATAAAAAGGAAAGGAAAAAAATGGTCGACAATGTGTTCTATAATGTTAATTTTTTTTTTATTTTTTTAGGTTTATTCATAATTCACACAAAATTATGAATTTGTTACCAAAATACTTGCAAATTCTTGGAGAATTTTTATAAATGTGCTTTTCGACACATGCAAATATTTCTTCCAAAAAAATTCATAAATCTCCGTTGATATTGAAATAACGGGGTAACTTTGATGATAATACGTAGCTAATTGTAATGCAACATTAATGTGAATGAAAGGCTGGAAGAAATTGGTAGAGTTTTACTTTGACGTTGTTGTATAAGAAGTTCATTTTTTTTTCTTAACTCACAAAAAAAAACTTAAACTTTATACACACTATAAATAAACACTTGTCTTTATTTATAATTTTGATTTTGGACCATTTTGCAAAGAAGTTGATTTAAATCAATTATAAATTTAAAAAAATATATAAATAAATTTAAGTTAACTTCTAATTAAAAAAAATTGACTCATTATTAAAAAAAAAATAATTTATTTTAGGAACATATTTTGGGAATCTCCTTTTTTTGTTTATTTTATTTTTAAAAAAAATCCACGATTACTTTGTACAACTTCACTTGAACTACTAAAAGTTCTACTCATGGGAAATAGATAAAGAGTAGAAGATTTTATTTATTTATTTATTTATTTATTTTTGTATAAAAGGTGCTTCCACACTAGTACTACGCATTTATATAGGAAGTGAAAGAACTGTTACACTGCAGTAGCCTACAAAACCAACACTTGCTCTAGTGCTTATCAGTTTTTAACTCGGTCAAATTATAAAAATAATAATAAATAATAATTAACTTAATTATAAAAATAATAATAATTAATATAATATAGTTATAACATAAAATACAACATATTTTACATTAACAATATTCTTTTTTTATAATTTATGTTTTACATTTACAATGTATCAACATTAATGTCCATTTTTGTTATTAGTAATGAACAGTTCTTGTCTTTTGAAGCTTATAAAGTAACGTGCTTAATTAAGTGTTCACCTCCGCCGCCGGTTGCCAGTTTTGGACATGGGCCCCACTTGTGCCATCCGACAAATGAACCGGCCTAAGATTCTATTTTCATTATTAAATTAAATGTTAATTGTCCGTCATACTCATATGATATGATAAATATGGGTTTAATTAATGGATTTTATTTAAATACATTTACAGTATGAAAGTTTATACGGTTATTAAATTGAGTCCCCATTTTGCACACCTTTACAACATACCTGCTGCACACTTTTTTATAATTTAAGCTAATTACTATGCAATTCAAAAAACGTAGAATCGTCTTTTCACTATCTCACTTTTCACATTTTACGCCATCTCTCACGATTTTTTTCCTTCAAGAGCTCTTGTGACTTAATTATTTCTTCATTTGTTCATCTATTTATCTTTCATTTTGTCCATCTTTATGTTCTATTTTTCTTTTTTCTCTTTGCTTCGATTATGTGATGGTTGTATATGCATAATATAAAAAATAGGTTTGTGTATATAACGTGGTTGTGTCCAGCTTTGTGTGTGTATATATATAATGGTTAGGTCATATTGTTTAATAAGGTTAGATCTGAGTTCACGAAAAGGTTATGTCTGACTATAATAAAAGATTGTATTTGATTATTTAAACTGATTGTGTCTTAAACAACAAAAATGTTAGATCTTTTACTTTGGTAAGGTTGTGTCGGTTTTCGCCAATTGGTTGTTTATGTTCTATTTTTCTTTTCTCTCTTTGCTTCAATTATGTGATGGTTATGTCTGTACAATATAAAAGATAGATCTGTGTATATAACATGGTTATGTCCACCTTTGTGTGTGTGTATAATGGTTATGTCATATTGTTTAATAATGTTAGGTCTGAATTCACAAAAATGGTGTGTCTGACTATAGTAAAATATTGTGTATGATTATTTAAACTGGTTGTGTCTTAAACAATAAAAATGTTAAGTTTTTTACTTTGATAAGGTTATGTCTGTTTTCACCAACTCTAGCATTTTTTGTAGCATCACATAATTAAATGATAATAACTACTGAGATTACATAAAAATTAAACTTTTAATGTGTTATTAATAATGCCCTCAACTAGAGGTTGGGTGGGGTTTGGTTCGTGAAAAATTTGAATATTCCTTGTGATATGTTCTTAAGTGGGTGGGAAGTAAGTGGAAATGGGAGTGGGAGTATCAACCAGTCAAATAAATTTAATTTCGTGGTTCTTATTATTTTCCTCCCATGTGGGAAATTAAGTAGATGCATGAACGATGTAATTTTTATGTCTTATCCACACATCTTATAGGAGTGCTTCCCTGACCATACAATACAATATGATACTATATGCTTAATTATTTTACAGGGAATTGCATGATTCTTTTTTATTTTCCCCCCTCTTCAATAAGAAATAAGAACACAAATTTATTGTTATTAATTAGACTTTGGTTGGTTCCATGTGAAAGGAAAAACAGGTAGTTTTTTTTTTTAATTTATTATTATTCAAGATATATTTTTATACTGATAATGAATTAATTAAAGTGGAGATTCATTGAATAACCATAAAAGTAATGAAAGCATTGATGCAACATGTTTTTCTATTGTCAATATTTCCTTTTTTCCCCCCTCAAAAATAAACTGTCCCTACCCAACATTAGCTGTGGGGAGAAGTGAAGTAAGAATGACGCAATGGAATGACATAATTCTCTTAATTAGAACATATTATATTTTATAAGTAATTTTTAACTAAATTGCTTATTATTAAGCAATGCGCTTTATTCCGATACTCTATAAAATTTAATGGTATCGATGTCATAGTACATAAGATTCTGCCATGTGTACCACTAATATAAATTATTTATTATTTTAAATTTGTGATTGAATCATAATTGTTCAAATACAATGAAGTATAAATACTTTCATAAAACCTTGGGTAACGAAGAAAAAATCTTAAGTAACATATTAAATTTAAAACACTATATTATAAAATATGAATGAAATATTATTTTTGATAATATTTGAGAATACTATCTACAAATATTTCCATAAGAAAGACAAGTTAAAGCTTTTTTTTTTCAATCCATCGTTTTTATTATCTATTTATAATAATCAAGAATGGATTGGTTTATGTAAGAATGTCATATGACTTAATAAAGTGTAAAATTTAACCATTGATATATTCTTTAGTAGAACTCAAGGTAAAGCTCACCTTCCTTATAAACTTACACATAATCACATTATATAAAATTTTTCACATAAAAATATTTATTTCCATTTACAAACATCAAACATACAATATTAACACAAGGTTGGTTCAATGGTGGGTTAGCTAGTGCCTTTCCTAAAAGGTCTAAGGCTAGAGACTTGAGAAAGAAAAAATCTATATTAAAAAGACAGTCACAATATTCTAAATTAGATTAATTAATCCTATTAATAGTGAAATTCAAAACTTATTGCAAGAGAAAAAATTACACATATAAAACCCTACAAATATTGGCACTTTAACCATTGTCATCTCTAACTCATGAGGCTGACCCACCACTGCATGTTGGGCCATCCTTTTCTTTCCTTCGATGGTGGCTACAAGCAAACATTCACAATAAACTCAACCACTTTTTGGTTATATCAACCTACAAAAATAATGCATAAAAATGAACTTATTTAAGACCTAATTGCTAAAAGCTACCCTCTAAGCTCCAAATCCTCATTTAAGACCCTATTAACTTTTCAAGAGTCTCTGTTAGTATCACCCCTTTTTTTTTTTTTTTTTTTTAAGACAAGTGGTTATTTTTTTCTTTTACTAAAAAGTTTAGACGAAAGGTAAGTTATATCTTAGATTTTCTCAAATATTTTTAGATATAAATAAAAATCATCAACTAAATAATCTTTATATTGATTACAAAAATTGAACCGACATATATATAAGATGCAATACCGTTACTTATCGACTGTGTATCTAATCTTTAATTAGCCACACACATAGTGCTTTTAATTTTGGCCTCTCACTAGTATTATTAGCAACTTTGGTTTGGTTGTGTTCCCATGAGACAGGGAAGGCTTGTTTTGTTTTATGTTTTTAGTGCCCTACTAATGGCAGCTCCAACCTTTATTTTTGTCCAAACATATGTGCATAATGGAAATGTTAGATTGATTCAATTGGTTTCATATCAATCAAGAATGAATTATTAAGTGCGCTTTTTTCTTTTCTGGCCTTCAATAAGTACATTGCAATGTCTATACGATTTGAATTGTGCTAGCTAGTGCGGGTTTGCAATTGGTTTTAGTAGTTAGATTTGATTGATTGGTTTTTTTGTTAATGTTAAACGTGGAAGCTTTTGATTTTGGGGAAAAAAAAGAGAGCATATGATGTTATTAATTATTTGATAAGACAAAGTAAAGTGTCCGAAAAAGAAAAAAGATTCACAAACTTTGAGTACTCGATTTGTTCTCAATTTATTTGATGCATTATATTACGTTAATTTAGACTTCACTACAATAATGGTTTCCAAAACTAAATATTTTATTCAATAAGAATGGGAGTAATGTTTTACAGCTACTTTCCTTGTTGATGGTAATTGGTAGGTACCCATAGAAAAGACTCCATAGAAAATCAACCTTTTCTTGATTCCCCAGTCAAGATTTGTAAGATACTCACGTGAGGGGACCATATTTTTCTGAAAATGACACGTGAGGTTGCTACTCCCTTTTATTTATTTACTTATATTTATGTGACTTAACGAGTGCTGTTTTTGTTCCTTCCTACTTTTCATTATTATCAGCATCTCATTAATTTTTTTTATATTACCACCACTTAATTTGCTATTTCAATAACTCTGATAGTTCATACTCTTATTCCGATTTAGAGTACATAATTCAAAATGATTTTTCTAATGCCTCTTTTTTCGTTCTTGCTCTTGATCAAGATGATCCTGTCCGTCTCTGGTATCAGAGCCATTAGGCTCTGATGAAAGTCTTCACTGTTATTTTATTGTTTACCCAAGTTTTGTTATTCTCTGTTTAAAAATTTTCAATAAACACAGCCAAACAGGTTCACTATCTCAAAGTCAAACGCCATATAAACAATAAGAGAGTAAGTTACAATATAAACAGTTTTTCTATGAATATAGCAAAGTTAATCACATAAAACGTTATATTAATTAGTATGGATTCCTAATCCTCCTGTTTTTTTTAATGAGGATAAAGAGAGCTACGCATTAACTCTCTTATTTGTCCACAATTAGTAATTTAAGTCACATTTTAAATTAAGTTAAATAAATCGTGTTTGACTTGTTTAGAGAACATATAATATGTTTAATCTCAAAATATAATATATTTATTTTCAAAAGAAAAAATTAATTCTCTTTTTTTGAGATTATTATATGAAAAATGTATGTGAATAATAAAAGAGAATAATTATACATAAACAAATCATTATATAATATAATAATTATATAAGGTCATGTATAATTAAGAGTCGTGCTACACGTACACAAAAAAATATACACTATACATACATCCTATATTTATATACATAAAGTTTATGTTTTAATGTCTGTAATGTTTGTGCAATTAATTAAATATAATTGAGAATATCATCTATAAGTTTATAATGTTTGTGCACTCGTGAGATTAAAATTTGTACATTATTAATGGTATATGTATGAGTGTATAAAATTGAGTGTATATGTAACATTTTTGTATAATTAAAAGTAATTATATGTTATACTTTATTAAACATTTTTATCCACTTTTATTGTTAACTTAGCATAGCCCTTACTATATTTCTTTAAGGAACAGAATTCTTGTGATAGTGACAAAATCATAGTAAGTAAAACAATTATCAACAGTTCTTCAGGATGGCAATGACTTCTTAACCTCTGTTTTTCTGCAACCACAAATCTCTTTTGTCTCTGCCGCAGAAACAGAGTTAAAACTTACCCACACACTTCCACTTTTACAGTGTCACCACCGCCATTCATAACCTTTTCTCCTCTTCATTCCTCAATAACACCGTTTAGCTCTAACTTGTCAACAAGGATTCTTCAACAACAACAACAATTGAAGCAAAAGAAGAAGAAGAAGAAGAAGAAGAACACTAGTGAAAAAGCATTTCACAATTCACACACGCCAACAACGAGAGTAGCTAATCCTGCTCAAGAGTATTTGAGTAACCTTTGAATTAGATATAGAATTAACCACATCAACAAGAAGAAGAAGGAGAAGAAGATTATTGTGTGTATATATAGATATATATGGGGATATTGCATGATGATGTAGTTATTTTCAAGGAGGCAGAGAAAGAAGGTGGCCCAACTGTGATAACAGTGAATTGCCCTGACAAAACTGGCCTTGGCTGTGACTTGTGCCGCATCATACTCTTCTTTGGTCTTAGCATTGAAAGAGGAGGTAGGTAAACCCCCCCCCCCACCCCCCCACCACAAAAAAACCACCAAATTTGCGGCGTGATAATCGTACTTTCTGCGGCCTTTTTTCTTTCTATGTTGAGATTTTATGAGTACGGTGCTAATAATTGGTGAGCTTGGAGTCAGTTTAAAAATCAAATCTTTCTATGGTGGTTTTGTTTTTTGTTTGAATTTGAGAGATGGGTATGTGAGTTTATTTAATTTGAGAGATGGGAACGTGAGTTTTGTTAAAAACTAAAAAGAGTAAAAAAAAAAAATATAAAATTCCTCCTTGTTTAGATTTTGTGATAAGAGCATGTGGCTAATAAGTGGTGAGCTTGGAGTCAATTTAAAAATCAAATCTTTATATGATGTTTTTTGGTTTTTTGTTTGAATTTGAGAGATGGGTACGTAAGTTAACTGAATTTGAGAGATGTAAATGTCAGTTTTGGTAAAAAGAAGAAAGAAAAAGTCCCTCCTTGTTGTGACTTTGTGATATGAGCATGCCGCTAATAAGTGGTGGGCTAGTGGAATCAGTTTAAAAATCAAATTTTTATTTGTTCTTTTGGTAATTTGCTTGAATTTGAGAGATGGGGTTGTTTTAGATTTTGTGTTTTCACCCAATGAAGTTGAATTTGATGTAATCATACTTTTTTGTTTTGTTGAGTGAGACCTTATGATATGAGCATGCTGCTAAAGAAGTGGTGAGTTTGGAATCCGTTTAAAAATCAAATCTTTCTCTTATATTTTGGTCTCTTGTTTGAATTTGAGATATGGGTATGTGAGTTTGCTGAATTTGAGAGATTGGTTTTGTTTTAAGTTTCTGTGTTTGATGAGAACCTTTGAGGTGAATTTCATGAATTTATTGAAGTTGAAGCTTAATTTTCTCTCTCTCTCTCTCTCTCTCTCTCTCTCTCTTTTCCGGTTGCTTCAATGAAGATGTGTCGACGGATGGGAAATGGTGCTACATAGTTTTCTGGGTGGTTGGGAAGCACAAGACAAGGTGGAATTTGCTAAAGAATAGGTTAGTTGAGGCTTGCCCTTCTTGCTCCTCGGCTTCTGGGATATCTTATTACTGCGCCGACTTGCAGCCGCCGAAGCCGCCTGATGTGTTCCTTCTCAAGATTTGTTGCCATGATCGGAAAGGGCTTTTACATGGTAATTTTTGTGGGAACTTGTCCTTTCTGAATCCAAGTCTTGAATTAGCATTCTACATGTGTTTGTGTTGCTCTTGTCGATTGAACTTTTAAACTCTATTGGTTGGTCCAAGACAACCCTTTAATCTATATATACTAAGTGCATGTTTGGAAAACCGGTGGGCAGTGACCAAAATCGATTTTGGCCAGAACAAAATTTAAAGTTTTTCACTTCTAGAGCCCTAAAATCGATTTTGAGGCTCCAGAACAGAAAACCAAACATGCTATAAATCAAGAATCAATACTTTTGGAGCTTCATTTGGATTTCCCCTACTTCTAGGTTTTATTTGGATGAATGGTAAACAAAATTACAGGGTTTGGTTTGAGTTTGACTGTTTTGAAAATCATGCAAATAAGCAAAATTGTGTCAATTGATGCCATCTTCTTAAATGCATTCCTATTCTAAAGCTTCATTGTGTATTATTCGCGAATTCATGCTACTCTTTACTTCATTATTACTTTGTGAACTGATGTTGAATTATCAATCATAAAACGACCACTGATGTCGTCTTCTAAAATGCATTCCAATTATAAAGTTTTGCCTCAAATTGATGCTATCTGGTTTTTATTAGATCATTGTAAGAACTTAGATGTTATCTGGTTTTTATTAGATCATTGTTACTTGGTGACATTGATGCTGTTTGAAATTTGAAAGACATAACGAACCGACTGATTTTCATTCGACGGTGACAGATGTTACGGAGGTTCTTTGCGAGCTAGAGCTTGTCATAAACAAAGTGAAGGTGTCTACTACACCTGATGGAAAAGTGATGGACCTGTTTTTCATCACAGATACCAGGTTGTTAGTTCATTTCTGTTGAAGCTTTTTTATCTATTTGCTAAGACTTTGCAATTTGAATGGCATTGCATAGAGTTATTATACTGATAGTGCTTCTATTATGTTCTGGCCAAACCTTTTTAGGTTTGATCAGGTAAATGTGCTCGTACTCCAAGTCCATTGTCTTTAAAGTAGCTGATATTTCTCATTAGATGATAATGAAATACTTCCCTCGGAACACTTCTGCTCTCTGATGATTGTCTATTTTTAAAACTTAGTTTTTCCACAGATCTCTATCTTTCTAGAAAATCTATGGAGCATGAATTTTTTTTCGCCCTCTTGTTCTACCCTTGTTAAATGAAGAGTAAATTCAAATTCGTCTCTAAAGTTAACAACTTCCGTCAAGTTCGTCCACAAGATTGTTAACGTCCGTCATGTTCGTTCCCAAGTTATGGAAAGTATCAAATTCATTCCAAAATTGTCAAAAGTCAATCAAATTAGTCATTTGGTGTCAGTTAAATTAATCCCTCTCAGAGACTATTTTAATCGACTTTTGGCAATCTTGATGGCGGATTTGACACTTTCCACAACTTGGGGACGAATGTGATGAACGTTGCCAACCTTGGGGATGATTTTGATGATTTACTCATCAAATGAATAAGTGGACAGAGTATTAAGTAAGAGAGAGAACAAGTGCGATTAAAAAAGCTAGAATAATTTTGTAAAATATACCTAAATCTCTCTAACATTGAGGCTTATCTAATCATTTCCTTAATATATTTGTGCATATAGACAGTTATTTGAGAACGAAGGTGGTATGTTTTATGCGAGAGGATGTACAAAATTCCCATTTTATGACAAATGCATTCTCCTTTGAGCTTACTAATGTACTTTACTTACTTAATGTCGTCAACATCAGGGAACTTCTTCATTCAAAGAAGAGAAAGGAGGATACAATTGAGAACTTAACAGACATTTTGAAGGATGCTGTCATTACCATCGAGATCGAATTCGTTGGCCCGGAAGTAACTGCTTGTTACCAGACATCTTCATTCCTTCCGACCAATATCACAGAAGATGTCTTTGAGCTGGAACTTCCTGCTTCGGCATCTCGAAGCGGAACTCTCAGATCGGATTATATCTCGATCGCAATGGACAACACACTTAGTCCTGCTCATACCCTAGTCCAAATTACATGCCAAGACCACAAAGGTCTTATTTACGACATCATGAGAACTCTCAAGGACTACAACATTCAGGTAAGCAGTTTCTTGTCTGCTTCTACAAAGGAGCAGAAAAACGGATTATTTTACGAAGAAAACACAAACAATCGCAACATAGTATCCTAATGATAAAAACCTTATATTTTCTTTCATTCAACTAGATTTCTTATGGGCGTTTCTCTACAAAACCTAGAGGAAAATGTGAGATTGACTTGTTCATCATGCAAGGAGATGGGAAAAAGATAGTTGACCCCAACAAGCAGAACTCTTTGTCGTCGCGCCTTAGGATGGAACTACTGCGTCCCCTCCGAGTAGCCATGGTGAGCCGGGGCCCTGACACAGAGCTTCTGGTTGCGAACCCTGTGGAGTTGTCCGGCAAGGGAAGGCCTCTTGTCTTCTATGACATTACCCTTGCTCTCAAAATGCTCGGCATCTGCATCTTTTCGGTAATTACTAGTCTTCTTTTATGCTTCTTACTGCCATGCCTTAACATAAGAGGGAGGATCCTCTCGTGTGCGAGAAATTAATGTTGAACAGTTGAAATCTTAGTGTCTTGATTTGTTCACAATGTTTCAAGCTTGCTTCTTTTGAGAATTATGCTTGGTTGTTTCTCACAAAAAGAAGAACAATAAATAAAGGGTGGTAGAACAGACATCAAAAGGAAGGAGTTGTATAAATAAAATAAGAAAGTTGATGATATATTAGAGTTGACATTGCTCATGCTCTCATTAACTGTTACAACAACAGGCTGAAATTGGGAGACACGTCAATGCGGACCGCGAGTGGGAGGTGTACAGAATCTTGCTTGATGAAGAAGGGGAGGATTTGTCTCTCACAAGGAACAACATTGAAGGAGGAGTTTGGAAAATGCTCATGGGTTGGGACTGATCCATGGTTGTTACTTCAACACTTGTGTGTACAGAAAAATCATCAATTTTTATTAAGAAGACAATAATACATAACTCAACATTATCGGAATTGCACATGTATTAGCATGGATCAATTATATTTTCTTTCTCAATTTTAACTCGAGGATATATGAGTTAAGACAAGAAAACAAAGAAAGACTGTTGATGTCTTATTTCTTTCTCAAAAATAGTGACAATTTGTTAAGGAAAAGATAAGATCCAAATTATTTTAATAATTATTTTTTAAAATCACTCCATTTTGCTTGGATATATTTCTTCTTCTTTTTTTCTGAAATATTTCATTACAGAAGCCCCGAAGGCAAAAGCAAAAAAAGAACACAAAATCAAGGTGAATGAGTCAGGCCCAAAGAGATAACAATAATACAAACTAAATTCTATCATCACCTAGAGTGGACCAAAAATATGTAAGAACGTTTTATTTTGTGAATATGATCATTTTTGGGAAGGAAAACTGAGATTCAATAATCAAAAGTTGTGACTATTATAATATTTACAATCTATAATATTACCGATATTTATAATATTTTAAATTAATAAAGTAAAAAAATATTATAAAAGGTAAGGTATTGTTTTTAAAATATGAATTGTACTTATTTGTAATGTATGCTTAATTTTTAATATGTATAACAAAATATTATATTTACGAAATAGATTAAAGAAAGGTGCATATTAAGTGTAGCATACAAATTGTCCAAATGATAGATAATAATACATTATGGGAGTACATTATTTTTTTTATGAATAAATTTAAATTTAATTAGAAATGTGAAATTTTTTTTTTGAGTCCTACATTATGTAATATTTTGAGTGAAAACGAGTGATATTTGCCAACATTTATGGTATAATATTTTTTTAAGATATAGGTTTAAATGTGCCTTTTTTTCTATATATATATATTTTGAGTTAATATACGTTTTGTTCAACTCTATTCATGTATACTTTTAAAAATTAGTTTTTTTTGAGATGATGCCATTAATATTTTTATATTTTTTTATTTTAAGTTTCAGAGATATATTTATTGAGGAAAAGATAAGTTAGGAAAAGTAAAAGATAAGATTAAAATTATTTTACCAATAATTATTTTTTAAAATCAATCTATTTTTGCTTGGATATATTTCTTCTTTTTATGATCGAAGGAACCTCACTCACACTCTCTAACCCTAAAACCCCTCTCTCTCTCTCTCTCTCGTGCACCTCGATGGCAGAGACGGCAATGGCGGCGAGCTACGACCTGACCCCCCGGATCGCGCCGAACCTTGACAGGCACCTGGTGTTCCCGCTCCTGGAGTTCCTCCAGGAGCGCCAGCTCTACAACGACGGCGACATCCTCAAGGCCAAGATCGAGCTCCTCAACAACACCAACATGGTCGACTACGCCATGGACATCCACAAGAGCCTATACCACACCGATGACGTTCCCCAAGGTAGGTCCCTCTCTCTCCCTCTCAATTTGTTTTTTATTTTTATTTTTTAATTTTAATTTTTTAATTTGTTGTTTTGTTTTTGGGGGATTTAGATATGGTGGAGAGGAGAGTTGAAGTGGTGGCGAGGCTGAAGTCGCTGGAGGAGGCGGCTGCGCCGCTCGTGTCGTTCCTGCAGAACGCGGCCGCCGTGCAGGAGCTGAGGGCTGACAAGCAGTATAATCTTCAGATGCTCAATGACCGATACCAGGTTTGTTTATGAATTTTACCCAACTTTTGTTGGTATTAGGTGATTATGAACGAATGTGTTAAGAGAGAGAGAGAGAGAGAGTCGCGGTAGAGATGGTAGAATCTCGTTGATTTGGATATGTCAGGCGCAGTTTTATCAATAGCAGAAACAGCGTTTAGCCGAAACCCGCAATTTTTTTCCCCACTATAGTGCCACTATAACACTGATACATAACGTAGCACCCAGCTCCAAATCCGCCATAGCCTCAACACTTGCGAGGAGAAGCCACAACAAGGAGAGTAGATTAGATGGGTAGTCTATTAATTAGAGGTAGTGCATGACCTAAAAAACCCATAGATGGAACTATTAGAAGAGATTCTCTGAGGTTAATGAATGCGGATATGGTCTATGATAGGACACTATGGGGTTGTTTGATCCATGTAGTCGGCCTCACATAGTGGAACAATGCTTAGTTGTTGTTGTTTTAGGAAATTGCCTACGTTGTTCCTCCTTTTCATATCTACAATTATAAGTTACAAGATGCTCAGGACTGGAGTGAGTCTTGGTAATGGCACCTTAGCAGAAGATTGTTGACCTAATTTTGGAATCTTAATATCTTATGTTGTGTTGTGCAAGTTTAAGGTGGCTTGGCTGTTATTAGTAAGTTTAGATGGCTTGGGGATACGAGCTCCCTAAGAGAATTGAGTTATACTATACTACAGGGAGCTTTATAATTTGTCTCTTGCTTGTGGTCTATAGCTATTGATTATGAATTGTCGAGTTTGGGCCAGGTGATATAAAAGCTATTTCCTATAGGCACCATTGTATTTGTATAATACCACTTCTAACTGAGATAGGGCCAGCGCAGCATCTAGCTTTAGTACCCAAACATTTTTTATCTTGTACATATGCATTTTTTCTTCAGTGTTTGTTTATGCGTTTGGTTTTTTAGTTGTTCCTTTCTGCTGAGATTTCTAACCTTTCTATTTTGTGTATTGAGTTCTAGCCCTTTTGATGATGATTCTGTTGTAACAGATTGGTCCTGCACAAATAGAGGCATTATATCAATATGCCAAATTTCAATTTGAGTGCGGTAACTACTCTGGTGCTGCTGATTATCTTTATCAGTATAGGGCTTTATGCACAAACAGTGAAAGAAGTCTGAGTGCATTGTGGGGAAAGTTGGCAGCTGAAATATTGATGCAAAACTGGGACATTGCACTTGAAGAGCTGAATCGTTTGAAGGAAATCATCGACTCGAAGGTAGTTTCTAGATCTAAGTCGATCTTTTAAGTAGCAGCACATATATATATGTATATTTTAAATAATGGTTTGACTATCTAGTATTGAACTCTTGTTGCAGAGTTTTGCGTCACCTATGAATCAAGTGCAATGCCGAATATGGTTAATGCATTGGAGCCTGTTCATCTTTTTCAACCATGACAATGGAAGAACGCTAATAATTGATCTGTTTAATCAGGACAAGTATGCCTTATTGACTTAACCCCTGTTGTCTGGGATGCTTTCGCACATGTATTTCCTGTAATTTTGATTGTTAATCCTCATCAAACTTGTCAATTGCTTCCTATCTCTGGGGCTGCTTTCTTCTTGCATCTTCTGGGATCAGTATTTGTAATGTTACTATGTCTAAGATGTCATATCGTTTGCAGGTATCTAAATGCAATCCAGACTAGTGCTCCACACCTTTTACGATACTTGGCCACAGCATTTGTTGTCAACAAGCGCAGGAGGCCACAATTTAAAGATTTCATAAAAGTTATTCAACAGGAGCAGAATTCATATAAAGACCCCATCACAGAGTTTTTAGCATGTGTCTATGTCAACTATGACTTCGATGGGGCACAAAAGAAGATGAAGGAGTGCGAAGAAGTAAGATTTCTTTCTCTTGGCTAGCTAATATACCCTATACAATCACCTTGTGCTAAATTTGATCGGTATGTTCTTTATTGACATTTAATTTGATTGAATTACATTTTGTTGAGGGTGATGGGATGAGAGAAAATTTCCCTGATGAATAGTAGATGTTTTGGTCCTGATGTAAACCTCTGTAGTTTATTCAGTTTTCATCTTTTTTTCAACATAGGTTGTTTGATAACGTGGTTACTAATTACTCTTTAATGTGTATCCTTCATAAAAATGCAGGTAATTCTCAATGACCCCTTCCTTGGTAAACGAATAGAAGAAAACAACTTTTCTACTGTGCCGTTGAGGGATGAGTTCCTTGAAAATGCTAGATTATTCATCTTTGAGACATACTGCAGAATACACCAACGCATTGACATGGGGTATGCAATTGCTTTCTCATATAGGATTTTGTAGCTCCTTTGGTTTATAACTTTTCAAATACTTCTGATTAAGAAATGCTAGTGCAATTTTTATAACCACGAAGAAAACAACTCAACTTTGTGCCATTGATCCGAGACAGACTCAATCGAAAGCACAAAATAAGAGTTGTTACTTTCTCTCGTGTTCACAAAGTTATGGACCATCTCTTCTCTTTATTACTCACTTTTAAAGGGGTTTTAATGTATAATGCTATGTTTTCTCTGCTTATTTATTTCCCTTGTCGTCGATTCCCTCGTTTACTTTTCATGCGATACAATTACAGAGTATGGTGGGGATTTTAATGTAGTAACCAAAATTTCTGAGGGTTTGTTGCCTAATTGCTGAAATTTTGTAGAGTTCTCGCTGAGAAGTTAAATTTGAATTATGATGAGGCTGAGAGGTGGATTGTGAATCTCATCCGTAGCTCAAAGCTTGATGCCAAAATCGACTCTCAGACAGGAACAGTTATCATGGAACCCAATCATCCAAATGTGTAAGTTAACATTGGTTGCTTCTGACTTTTGATAGGATAAGGCCTTTTATTGGTGTTCCAATTATATTGTGCCATTTTGGCTTGGCGCAATGAAAAAGTTGCTGCCTTGTAACTTGAATGTTTTGGGTTCAAATTTTGGAAATAGTCTCTCCGTTGGTGGGAGCCTCGTGCTCTAGGCCACCATTTTTTATTTATTTATTTTGGCTGTTTTACCTTGGCCATGTTGATCAATGCCCCCACTTCTTTCTCTATGTTTGGAAAATCGGTGGAGCTCAATTCAGAAGTGGAAATTTTTTATCTTTAGAGCTCCATAATTGATAATTGATTCCGTATCTTCCTAACTAAAATCCAAATGCGCTATTAATTTTGTTTATCATCCTTCCTGTGCCCTTAATCTTTGAAGTTCTATATTTTCAGGTATGAGCAGTTGATTGATCATACCAAGGCCCTTAATACGCGGACTTACAAGTTAGTCAGTCAAGTTCTGGAACATGCACAAGATCAAGCAGCCGCGGCAGCCCGATAATCAGAGATTATTTGTTTTACATTTCCCTGAATTTTATGTTAATTTGGATTTGTATTTATCACTCAATATTTTTCATTTTTTTTTAATTCAATGGATCAGAACTTCTGAATTAGTGAGTTCACCTACTGCAATTGGCTATGTTATTACCAAAAGATAAAAGCTGGGTTACAAATTAATAGAAAACCTTTAGTAGAAGTCAATTTAGGATAAATTGGATATATATTACAAGGCAATGAACCAAGACGCAAAGAATAGTATGCATGGATATGCATATTTAATTTTTGTTTATTTTCTCGAATGGTGTTTTTTTGGTTCTTGTAACTTGATCATGCAATTTTAGAGGGCAATAGTCAGGTCAAACCCTCTTTAACGTATTGTCAGGAGTTATAATATTACAAAAATAAGGATTTAGATAATTTAGAGGAAGATATTTTGACTCTAGAGAGTAGATTGAGAGACTAATAAAAGTGGGATATATTTGTATTTTATTATTTTAATGGTAAGGATACAGTTGTAAATATCAATAGAATTTTGAAAATACAAATACGATCTATAGTTTTTCACGGTCATCAAGGGAGCGGAGTGAGGGCTTATCCACAACTCCAATCTTCCTCTGCACCCAATTCAATTGAATTACGAATCCCCCATTTTCTCAACAACAATGGCTCTTCTATGCTTCAATTAACAAATAGATAGTGTAAAATAACGAGGAATATGATAATATTATTGTTTTGACAATATGGTTATGCCTGTTTATAAGCTAATATTAGAATCAGGACATAATAAACTAAATCACGATAACGTCGTTCTAAATAATTATTAGATAATCTAAAATATTATAACATATTTATTTATTCTTAATAAGGAAGAAATTAGATGAAGTTCTCTATATTCATTTTATTCGATTATCAAAGTTAAATAAGAATATATAGACATTTTTATCTAAGTACACTTTTTTAGTATTGTTTTACCTGAGAATTAGGTGAAATGAATATAAAGAACTTGGAAGAGTCTTTTCCTTTTAAGTTAACTATTTGCATGTGGCATGTCTCAATAAGCTTACCATCAGTAAAATGAAGGATGATTGTGGAAAAAATATAAATAAAAAAAGCAATTATATATTATAGCAATTAGTCTAGAATAACAACAGAAAAATAGTTTCATCTTAATTTTTAATGGTAAGGTGATTCACATGATTAATGTTGTAGAGTGAGATTGTAATTTAAAAATCCGTCGTAAATAATTTTGAGGGTATTTGTGGCCAAATGATAAGGATCCAGTTGTAAATATCAATTAGATTTTTTTGAAAATACAAATACAATGTATAGTTTTCGAAGGAGTGAGTGAGGCCTTATCCACAACTCCCCAATTGGATTGAATCACGAACAATGGCTCTTGTATGCTTCAATTCCTTCGCCCTCCATCCACCCCTACCCCTACCCCTACCCCTTCTCACCGCTCCTGGTAAGTTCTGCTGTCTTCAACTTCTCCAATACTTTTCTTGTTGCTTCTTACTGTTTTCGCTCTAGTTTCCAGGCTGCACCTTAAACCCTTCGCCGCCGCGCCCCCTAAGTGCTTGAACGGGGTTCCCATTCCGAGGAGGACGGCGGTTATTGCGGCTGTGGCGGCGGAGGACGGCGGCGCATCTGCGGCGGAGCCCCCTCCTCCTGCGGCGGTGGAGAATCTGCCGCTGGAGTCGAAGGTGAAGGAGAGGGAGGAGCAGAGGGCGAGGATGAAGCTGGCGAAGAAGATAAGGCTGCGGAGGAGCAGGCTGGTGAGGAAGCGGAGGCTGAGGAAGAAGGGCAGATGGCCTCCTTCCAAGATGAAGAAGCTCAAGAATGTCTGACTGAGGTTTGGTCCTCAAATCATTCTGATTATATTGTTTGTTGCCATCTGTAAAAGACTCTTTCTTTTCTGTTTGACATTTCAATTGACAATGTTTTGCCTTCATTTGGAGTGCTTCTTTTTTGTTATCATGATGCCTTGAAAAAGTACAATATGAGAGGTTATGCTCAAGAGGATGAAAGAGCTTTATGGTAACTGAAATCTTAAGCCTGCATCTATCTCGTGTCAATTTCCATTTCCAGGATTTTGTGAAAGGAACCCGGGAAAGCTATAAAATCCGATTTCCTGTTTTCACTGTTTCCTTCGTAAAGTCTTGAAGACAAAATGATGATTCTAGAAAGCGGAACAAGTTCACTAACATGATTTTCATTGCATGAATCTCTTCTTGCTTTCACAAGCTGCTTCTTGTTGTCTGTCATCAACCATCGCCAATGAATTTGACTGACTAAACCTATAATTTAGGAAGTGAAATGACATCCTCTTCTGATGCACCTTCTCTGATTCTTATAGCATAAGCTAATGCTACCATTAGGATGAGGCAGTAGAGAGCAAATAAAATTTGTAGAGTTCTAATAAGTTATATTATTCTTTAGGGTAAATTACACTGTCATTCCCCGAGGTTCAGTAAAATTACACCGGCCCCTCTCCACTTGACCACGTGACACTAATCTCTCCTATTGATAACAGTGTTAGATGCCGTTTAATATTAAAGAATTTTGTATGTTATGTCATCACATTGTAACACTCTACTGACTTTACAACCTCCCTCTAGCCCTCTCTTATGCTAGGGATGTGAAGTTTGCATGTGAGGGTCATAATGAGCAAGACAACTTAATAACAAACGGCGTCTTAACACTCTAACTTTGCTATCAGTAGGGGAGACTAGTGTTCATTATGGGAGATTGTGTCACCTTGACAAATAGAGAAGAGATTGGTGTAATGTCACTTACCTCAAAAGAGACTAATGTGATTTACCCTTTTATTTATTATGACTTGAGCTGGGCATTCGACAAGAGGCCCAATCTCAATTAAAAACAGAGCCAAACTTAACTGGTAGAGTCACGACAACTCCACAAGAGGGTTTTTAAGTTCAAATCTCCAACATGACTTCATATGCACCATGTCATGGAAATGGTAATTCCAAATTTCCAGATTATGTATTAATATAAGATTGCAACGTAGTGAAGCTTGTTAGTCCCGACCAAGGATCAAACCATTGAGTTCTTTGGTTAAACCAATAGGGATTTTACACTTGATCAACCATAAAAACTTCAACAGTAAAACAAATGTAAATCATCTCAGTATCTGATTCAGATGCAGCACAAGTAAAATAAGCACTTGCCCCCCTCATTATTTTACGAGATTTTTGCAATGATAGTTAAATAAAACAGGAGTAAGCTTCATAGACAGTCAGATCTTTGACATACACAATAATAATAATCATTTGTGAGGTAATTACTATTGTAAATGTGATTGTAATTCACTGCTAGTAGTATTATTATATACGATTCACCAGACTCTCTAATTTCGAGTCTTTCCATTACTAGTAATGAGAATCATCATTACACCAATCCAATTACCATTAGACTGACTCGATCGAGATTATTTGTTTTACATTTCCAGATGCCTGAATTTTATGTTAATTTGGATTTGTATTTATCCCTCAATATCCTCCTTTTTTTTGTTTGTGTTAATTTAATGGATTGGAGCTTTTGAATTAGTGAGTTCATCTACACTTAGCTAAATTATTACCAAAAAAGCAGTGTGACTAATTAATGGAAAACTGATTAGGACAAATTGGATATAAATTACAAGGCAATGAATCAAAAGGCAAAGAAGAATTTATGTGTAACACTTTGCATTAATGTAGACCTTCCATTAACATGGTTAATTCTTATTAAGCTTATAGTTTCCAGTATATTCCTAATTTGTGCAAGATGCCCGCAACCACTCCCCAGAAAGTGATTTCTGCAAAGATGACATATAATAGAGTTCCCAGTCTCTCTGAGTGCCAAACATTGTTAAACACATGCTCCTCAATCCAATTTACCTGGTTGAGATAGTATGCCATAAACAATGGTTAGTTCCTTAATTAGTCCTAGTTACCTGAGGTCAAAGAGCAAAAAAAAATTACTATGCTTTGGGGGGAAAATGTGACGATAATTAAAGCATATACTATACACAACTCCAGTCACATTACTTGGAACCCAATGAACTTCTGATAATGGTGAGTTTTAGACCTTAAAAAAAGTATACTTATAGTGTATAATATAATTCAAAGAGATAGTAAAGAAAAAAGTGCAAGGTAGCTTCTTACTAGTGTGTTATCTGGATTTTCATAATACCATCCATTTACAAATCCTGGGAAGATGCTCTGTGCTGCCATGACAAACACTAGCATTGCATTCATTCCTATCCATTCCAAGAACAAGAATGGAGTGCGAAGGCCCCAAACATCAATCTGTTTTTTTTTGTTAATTAATGAACATGAATGTCAAGAGAAGAATGGTATGTTTGAAGGAAATTAGAGCAAAGAAAATGAAGTAATACTTATTGATTTCATCAAACTATTCTTCCACTTAAAATACTTAATATGGTACTTAATTACCAATATGTAGAATGCAGAGAAGACAATTCCTGCTGCCCCAGCTGTGAAACAAACATAGCTGAAGCTGTAGAGTTGTTTGTTAATAGGGATAGCTGCATTATTTCATGGAAATTTTACTAAGATTAATCGTTCACACAATAACATCATATTGTATATCGGGTAAGTTTTAGTTAGGAGTGTGAGATTTTATTATAGAAACAGAGAAATAACAAACAGATAGTGTAAAATAACAAGATGAATATGATAATATTATTGTTTTGACAATATGGTTATGCTTATTTATAAGCTAATATCAGAATCAGAACATAATGAACGTAATCACAATAACATCGTTCTAAATAATTATCAGATAATTTAAAATATTATAACATCTTCATTTATTCTTTACAAGGAGGAACTTAGATGAAGTTCTCTATATTCATTTTATTCGATTATCAAAGTTAAATAAGAATATATGGACATTTTTATCTAGGTACACTTTTTTAATATTATTTTACCTGAGAATTAGATGAAATGAATATAAAGAACTTGGAAGAGTCTTTTCCTTTAAGTTAACTATTTGCATGTGGCATGTCTCAATAAGCTTACCATCAGTAAAATGAAGGATGATCCCTAGGATAAGTAACACAAACCCCATTGAGAGCCATTGCTTGAGCCTCTCTGAATGACCCTGTAAAATTATTTTGACAATTTCCAGGCCTTACAATAATTTGCAATTAATAAATCACATGTTTAGTGTGTGTGTGTATATGCATATAGCATGTGATAAAGTTAGTAGAAACCTTGAAGTGAATCAAGACATGACCATAATGGATGCCAATTGTGCCAGAGAGGATAGCTGATATTGAACTAGTTAAAAGGAAACAAAAAGCAATTAATTATTTGAAACATATATAAAGCGACAGTTTTAGACTAATTGACTTATTTATTTGAGAAATTTAATAATAACAACAATAGTACTCTAAGCAATTTTTTTTTAATTATATTTATATTTATATTTTATTTCCAAGGATTCCTGAGGAGAAAGACAAACCTTAACAAACCCTCAGGTTCAAAGGGAGCACGACACCAACTTGGTGCATCTTTACGAAGATGACTCTCAGCTGGAGAACTAAATGTGCATGCCTATATAAAATGTTGTTGAAAAAATATAAATCAAAAGAGCAATTATATATTAAAGCAAATTAATCTAGAATAACAACAGAAAAATAGTTTCATCTTAATTTTTTTTTTTTTTTACTATGTAGCATTATTAATTCTTAATCAAAACGTACCTTCAAGCGTTTCCAAACAGGATCAGAATAAAGATGGTTAATCCCCCAAACTTGTCTATCCACATAACCAACAGCATTACATGCAGGTCCTAGGTGTCCTCTCATCCCACATATGACCTATTATGTGGAAGTAAACAACAAAAAAAGAAAAAGAAACCTTAGTGTCCACCAAGTAACAATTTGTTTGAGGAGAAATGCACGAGAGTCCTTCTTTTTAGTTTAATTTATTCACCTACTTATTTTATACGTACACTTATTAAAATTTGGAACTGAAATTAATGAGATGAATTCAAATTTTTCACAAGTGTACTTATAGAATGAATAGAAAAAT
Organism: Nissolia schottii; assembly: GCA_003254905.1. Taxonomy (NCBI): domain Eukaryota; kingdom Viridiplantae; phylum Streptophyta; class Magnoliopsida; order Fabales; family Fabaceae; genus Nissolia; species Nissolia schottii. The sequence continues at coordinate 642,658 of QANU01094832.1, read as the reverse complement.
AAGTTAAGCTAAAAAGTTGGACAAAATTGTCCTTATTTAAAATGATTATGCATTCAATAATTAAAATTAAATTAGTTAAGAACAAATTAATACTCCCTTAAAATGTGATTTGGAATGAAAAGAGTACTATATTACTTACTATGTATTGTTTTGGCTTGTCTTCATTATGGTCCACAAAACTCCAATCTGGAACATAGAGGCTGAAGGTTGTGACCATGTAAATGACAAATGCCACAAATCCCCCAAACCTATATAATATGTAACATACACATACAATTAATACTATGTGACATAAATCAAAGCATGCTCACAATCTCAAATATTCAATTTTAATTGAATTTGAATGTGATGTTTGTGGTTTTTTTCCCTCACCATTGCCATTTATATGAAGTAAAAATGGATAGGTTCCCAGGGCTCAATGTTGTGGGTCTAAGCTTTGTTGTAAATGTCTCTATTAGAGCAACAACACAGTATACAAGAGCTATTCTCTGCACACACACAATATACAGAATCATGGTTATTCAAGAAAATATGTATAATATAAGGAGATTAATAATATAAAGAGATAAATTAGTATACACAGTCATTCAATCAAATGTTACTACACGTGTAACTTATGACAAATTGATATTAAAAGTTAAAAAAAATGTTGATGTGTCAATATATAATTAGATGACTATATAAAATTTTTTTATACTGTGAATTAAAATTAAATTATTATAAGTTAAGCATATGAATAAACTAATTTAATTAGAGTCAAACCTGGAGAATGCCACTCCATCGGATAAATTTCATGTCAACCCCATATGAGAGATCATCAGGGGCATGAGAGTATCCACCTGTGGTTTGTTATAATAAAGTCAATAATTTTATGCATATTATGTATATGTATATACAAAACCATTCAAAGTTTCCTTGTTGAGAAGTTTGGGTTTAATCCCACTAGAATATGAAAATGGACATTACCTTGCAAAAGCACACCCCAGAAGAGAAGTTTCAATGTCCTATGGATTATCTTCCTTACAGCATAATTAACCTTTGGGATTCTCTGCATTGTTATAATTAAGTTACAACTAAAGTTTATAATTTAACTTTTACATAATATATTGTTGATTAGATAAAACTATAGAAAACATAGCTTGATTAAACATTTAAGATAAATTCATATATACGTCCATGAACCAAATGTAAGTTATTATTGATGATATAAAATAATAGCTATACAAATCTTGATTTTTTTAATCTATGTACAAATTATAGAGATTATAATTAAGAGTTTATTGTGTAGGGTACCTTGAGTGCAAGGGCTATGGCAACACCAACAATGAAAAGAAAGAAAGGCATAACGAAATCAGCCAGTGTGCATCCATTCCAAGGTGAGTGATCAATGCGTGGATAAGCTCCTCCAGCATCATCTACTAGTATCATCAGCTACGTACATAAATAAACAAAAAAATAATTAAAAATTAATTTATAAAAGTCAACAAACACGTATATATATATTCTTTAATTTTCAAAATTAAAATTTTTTTTAGTTTTTTTTTTCTTGTAAATTGTTCGCACATTTTCAGGCCAATGACAAAGGTAAGTAGAGTCCTATTTAAAGTAGCATTTTCAATTAAAATTCAAACACCTTACATTATATATAGAATTCATCTAGAATCATAGTTCACTTTGGAGTCCCCTTTAACCACGACCAAACAATTAATTTTGGATGAATAAATTTTATTTTATTGTTTTTTGGTTTTTTAAAGTATGTCTCAGCAGATAGGTGATAGACTTTTAGGGAAAGATCAGAGTCATATGCTTAAGTAGGGATTATTTTAATGATGTTTTTATTATACGCACAAATTTTGAGATTGAACACAAGATCACATGTTTAAAGGACGCGAATCCCTTTCATTCACGCCAACTCCTTCCTATCAATAAGAGATTAGTTTAAGAGTTATGTTGTGTGGGAAGATTAGCAAAAACATGTTTGGTATAGTAACACTAACCACAATAGTGAGGCCCCTAAATGCATCAAGGGTTGCAACCCTTTTTGTCTTCTGCTTCACCATTGATTGCTCTTGCTCCAAAGCTTGCTGAATTGGCTCGAGCATAACCCTTGTGTCTTTGTTGTCATGCTCAATAGAATCTCCAACACCACTTGTCCTAGTTTCTTGCTTCTTCAACTCAACCTTATTGAAACCTTCTTCCATTCTCTTGGCTTCATCCATGGCTTAATTAGTAGTGTATTCAAAACTCAAACTACTTCTTATATAAGGTATATATCGAATAATTCGAGCTAGCTATATAGTAATTACATCCACACATGAGACACGCAAAAGGTCTTTTGTGAGAAAGACAAGGAAAGGGTCTACATTCTCATTTGATGGAGAAACTCATGTATCGCGTTTGAATGTGATGCGAGGAAGAATATTTTTACATATATCTTCAATTATGTTATGTTACGTCATCAAAATTGTTAAATTTTGGCACTTGTTATTTTAAAAAAGCTCACATTTGAGAGTGTATAATTAAATGTTAGTGTAAAATTAATTTACACTATATCTCAACTTTAAAACAATGATAATTTCAAAGCAATTCAATAAAAAAGAAAAATTTATGTTAGTGTTTAGATTTCGTTCGCTTACAAGAGTTTTTAAACAAAAAATTATCCTTTTTTGGAAGGTTTTGATCCTAAAGTATATATATTTTTTAAAACATAAAATAAAACTTGGGTGATTTGAAAGGAGAAGGCTTACATGCACCTTAGAATTTTAGTTAGTGGTGCACCTTGTTGTCCATGGTGGACCATCACTTTATGCAACCTGCAAAAACCGGTAACCACTACCCCACTCCTGTGGCTATCCGGAACCCCTTCGCTATCTGTTAAGTTTCATCTTGAATTAGGAAAATAATAGGCACGAGAAAACAAGAGAAAGACAAAGAAAATATTAGACGAGAAATGTTTGTTAATCTTGTGTTGTCGAATACAAATGAACCAACGCCTATTTATAGGCTAGGCAGAGAATTAGGACAATAATGAGAAAATAAACCTAATAACAAAGTGAATCAATTTAAATCAATCTAAATCAATCTTGAATATAATTTACGATATGCTAGGATATTAGAATATCTCAATATACTCTAACACCCCCCCACAAGCTAAAGCTCATCTAGCTTTAAGCTTGCCACAACTAAATGACTATAGTGTCTGCATAGAGGCGGACGAGTTCATAGAAGCAACCACTGAAGTTCCTGGTTTCTAGAAGTCTTTGACCTTCGTTTGGGCCTCTTTGATCTTCTATCAACGTCACACAGCTGGATGCAAATCAAGTCCCATCACGGGATCAATATCAAATGCTTGACTACCACTTGGTAGAAGCAGCCATTGAAGTTCCTAGTTTCTGAAAGTCTTCGACCTTCGTTCGGGCCTCTTCGATCTTCCTTCAACGTCACAACAACTGGCTCCAAATCAAAGTCATAAGGCTACATCAACAAACTCAATTAGAGTTTAATCACTGCTTAACCACCTTAAACTCTAAGGTAGAAACTAAACAAAGCCACAAGACAATATCAAGAAACCCCAATTTGGGGAATATTAATTTTCAATGCCAAATCAAGGCAAATTTGAGACTGAAATTAAGGGTTTTGAAGAATTTTGGTTGTACGAAAACTTAGGAATTATAGATATGAGTTCGAAAGAACTCAAGGTAGCGGAAGTAGGTCAGGTTGTCAGGGTGGGTACCATGGCTCTGATACCATGTTAAGTTTCATCTTGAATTAGGAAAATAATAGGCATGAGAAAACAAGAGAAAGACAAAGAAAATATTAGAAGAGAAATGTTTGTTAATCTTGTGTTGTCGAATACAAATGAACCAACACCTATTTATAGGCTAGGCAGAGAATCAGGACAATAATGAGAAAATAAACCTAATAACAAAGTGAATCAATTTAAATCAATCTAAATCAATCTTGAATATAATTTACGATATGCTAGGATATTAGAATATCTCAATATACTCTAACACTATCACACGAACGAGACGAATCACAGTGGGGAAGGAGACGCGGGTGGAGTGGGTGCCATGGAGCAGGCAGCGCCGACAGAGGGCTGTGGTTGTGGAGGTGGTAGACTGGGTTGGTGTGGAGGGGGAAAATGGTTGATTGAGAAAGGAGAGAACAGGGTTGAGAGAGAATGCAACTAATAACAAGTCTGTGTTAGGAATCGTTGATTATATTAATGAGTAACCAAACTGCTTAGATCTATTGTGACCACACTACACCCTCATATGAGGGTCAAGGTGCATCATGCACCAAATTTGTCATGGTTCATTTAAGCCTCCTCCAATTTGAAGAGGCACTAATTCTAGTTCTAGCAAGGTTGGTGTATGCAAGTTAATCATTGCTGCCCCTATTTTGTTTCTCCTTGTTAATTGTTGTAACTGTGAGAGTACGTAATTGAATTGATAGTCCTTGACACCAAATTAATATTCCTCTTTCTGTTTTTTAAAGCTTTGACCAAAATTTCAGACTTCAGTGTACATTCGTTATTGCCCAGGAATTTCAACAACTTATTTTTTGTCAAAAAAGAATGTGGATACTATTACTGGGCCAGTATTGGGTGCTGCCTTAAAATTTAAAAGCCTAATGAAAGCCCATATTGATGGAAGGATAATAAAGAAAAAATAGAATTGTTGTAAAGTTTTTGAACAAATAAATTATGTGCGTATTTGTGCCTAAATGAAACGAGAGTTGTTGCATGAATAAGTTCAGTAAACATGACTCAAAATTGATGCGCATGAACTTGAGTTATAGAACTTTATCTAACTTATGGTTAACTGTAGCTAAATTTATTTATTTTTCAAATAATTCTAATTCAAAATCATTTTTTTTTAAAAAATAATAATGTCTTATTATAAATATTTGGGTTAAATATGTTTTTAGTCTTTAAAAAATTATAAATTTTATGTTTTATCTCTAATAACTTGACAACATAGCAGGTCGCGTGTCCGCAACAAGTGGCATTGTACATGACCAAGTTAACTGTCATGCCAGCAATTAACAGTCAAACTTGATTTCAGAGATTAAATCTTACCAAAAAAATTTGTCAGATAATATTTCTTAACAAAAAAATTTCGAGTAAAACACAAAAATTATAATTTTTTAGAAACTAAAAACATATTTAATCCTAAATATTTTTAACTAGGTACCTTTATTTTTTCAGTGAATAGAATTATATTTTTTTAATAATATTTATTTTAAAGTAATTTGTAATATATTAAATTAAATATAAATATATAAATACTTGTATACATATATCATAGTAGTAGAGGTGGAGCATAGTATAAACATCTTGGAATCTTACCATTGGATTCCACATAAGTTCTCTAATAATAATAATATCATAGAGTAACTCTCGCATTTTTAATGGCATTTTTTTTTTTTTTTGCATAAGTAGGTCTTTTGAAATAAGATTAGAAGGTTGACCTCTACATGGTGTAAAAGTTCATGATCTCTTTAACTGGATCTTCCTCTTAGATAAGTTGAAAGATTAAAATGCTTTAATATTTTATATTCTTTTTATTTTTTTCTTTTTGATTTTGTTTAGAAGATATCTTGTCTCTTGTATATCTCTCTTATTCTTAATTAAATTTGTCTTTTATCCATAAAAAAATTTAAGCCAAACTCACGCTCTATTTTAAATTTGAGTTCTTTATCAAACTTAGTCTTTGAAAAATGTTTCAATGCTTTAAGTTGACACTTTATCCACTTAGGACATCAAAACATTTTTCAATGATTAAATTGACAATTAATTCGAAAAAATACCAAGTTCAACCTTATCTCAGTGACTCTAGGTTTCCTAACTTCTACTTCAGCATTATTTCCTTCTAGCTTCATGTTGTAACCTTTGAAAAATGTTCATTAATAAAAATGTTTAGTTTTAAAAAAAAATAAGACTATAGTTACAAAAGATGACATTTAATCCAAAAATATCATTTTTAATGAAAAAGAGAAGGCTACAAACATGGAAAGTACATATTACTGAAAATCGTTTATGAGCAAAAACCTATAGCTCACGAAAGATGGCCTTTAAATAAAAAATGTCATTTTTAATGAAAAAGTGAAGGCTAGAAGCTATGACAATTGCATATTATTGAAAATTTTCTTTAAGCAAAAATACAAAATTATAGCCTTTGAAATGTTCATTAATAAAAAGGTTTACTTTTCACAAAAAGATAATGTTATAGCCTACGAAAGATGACATTTAATTCAAAAATATCATTTTTAATTAAAAAAAGAGAAAAAAGAAGGCTAGAAACTATCGACAGTGCATAATATCGAAAATCATTTTTGAGTAAAAGTACAATATTAGACTTTGAAAAATGCTCAATAATAAAAAAAGTTTTGTTTTTGAAGAAAATAAAAGATTATGGGCTATGAAAGATGGCCTTAAATTCAAAAATGTCATTTTTAAAGAAAAATCAAAGGCTATAAGACTAGGAAAGTGCATATTACCGAAAAAAACGTTTCGACAAGCATGAAAGAACAGACAAGAAATTTAGAAAGTCTAAGATCAATATCTAAGAGAGGAGGGTCCTTTTGAGACACGTCCACCTCCCACTGTCCACGGTGGTGGACAGAACCTAAAGACCCGCATCTCCTTCTACTATCATAGATCCATTATATATTAGCATGTAAACCTTACCTGAGATGTTCCTAACAAAGGATGCCAAAAAGGGGGAAGGCGCAGAGGTATTGACCTAGCCTCAATCATCTTCTTGTTGTGAAGATTGAATTCATAGGTTCTATGGTCACGGTATTCAGAAAACTTATAGTTCATGGCACGACTGTATGCTGCCAAACCTTCTCCCACAATGTAAACTTTGGAATCGAGAATGAAACGATGCACGCGCAATGTAAGTGGCAAATCTATCGAGAAATCAACAAAAGGTGCAGGTATAAATTCTCAATTCTTAGCAATGTGCTCTTATTCGTGTCAACAGAAGGTGCAGGTATAAATTCTCAATTCATAGCAACATCCTCCTATATGTCTTCCTCCTCCTTCTCCTTCTTCCTATTCCTAAGGTTTATCAAACGGTTGGGGTGGAAGTCATGAATTTGCCTCTGAGTCATCACGCAAAGGTATTCTTCTTCTTCTACCATCTTAAACAGAATTCACACAGAGCATATCGGGTTTGTCGCGAAGGAGGGTGGTTTCGCCGCGAAAGGTTGGGGCTACGTGTAGTTAGTGATCGACTCGAAGATGAAGGCGGCAACGGCAACCAGTAGAGCTAGAAGTGAGTTGAGCTGATCCGAACTAGTTGAAACTCAGACTTGACTCGGTTACTAAAAGATTAGTCCAGTAGGTGAGAGAGCTTATCGACATTGACTCGATGGTAACCCTTTCCTTTGGCTTCACTCATCTATCAGTATTGTCAAGACCAAAAAAAAATGGGGGGAAGTTGACCCATTGCAGCAGCACAACGTATTGGGCACGTTGCAGCGATGCGGGAATTAGTCCCACATTAGATGCATTAATAGAAGGAGGTCTCCTCTTCCCCTTATATATAGAAGCTTTCCGTGAGTGCTTAGATTTGCTAATTTACTCAAGAGCTTGAGAGGTCCACTTTTGTAAGACTTTTCGCTCCAGTTATTTTTATTTCTTTTTTCCCTCTCGTTTTTTGTTTGAGGGAAAGCAGCGCCTCCACGTAGGGTGCCAGGAGCTCCCAACTTAGTCTCTTTAGCAGTCAACCATTTTAAGGTGAGTGACTTTCTTCACGATCTATTTTAGACCACGTATTTATTTTTAAAGTTATTTATTTATTTATTTATTTTAGAATTATTTTATTTATGCATGTTTAATGAAATCCTAGGAGGTAGAACTTAATATTTTATTTTATGTTTCTATGAAGTTAAATATTATTAAGAATTATTTTTAATTAGTTATTAACGAATTTATTTAATTAGTTATTTTCTTATAATTATTTATTTAGAAACTCCCTATTTATGAAGTAGATATTTACGAAGCTATTTTAGAAAATCATGAAACTATTTTAGAACTACATTGTACCACATGTTTTATTGCATTAAATAAAGTCATGTTGCATGTGTATGATTAATATTAAATGATATAAATATTCACATAATTGTTTGGTTAGGCTTAGTAGAAACCTTTAACAAAAGATTATGGTTAAGGAAAGATTCTGGTGGGAGAAGATTTCTGTTAAGGAAAGGTTTTGATTAGGACAAGACTTGGCATTTAAGTTGTCCATTGTGAAGCACCCCTCTTACATGAGAACCTCCCTAAGTATGTGATCTTAGCTTACTTATATTTTTCTGGGATAAAACATTTAATAATATTAAGTCATATTATGTTATCAGTATCAGTTACAGGATTATGCTATAATGATTATGTTATGTTATGTATTTAAAATATTTTTATGGGAGTTATATTTATGATAGAACTGCAAGTCAATGACAGCCTACGTTGACCTTGATATACCTTGTACGATCATAAAGTAGAATATTGTACTAGAGGGGTACTCTTCGGTCCCTGGAGCTCCGTGGATGCGTCGATTGGGTAGGTACCTGCAAGGACTCTGATGCCAAAGTCAGTAGAGGTTTGAGATGAGTATTCAAATATTAGGGTCAGAGTCTCTGGCCTTGCCTGGGTGGCTGGCATTGCTTATATACCTGTTGAATGTCTGTGATTGGTTTCATTCCATGCCTCAGTCTCCGCAGACATTTTACCTGTTCGGGCTACGTGGATTGCGCCGTGAGATCCGTTTAGGCGTTCATCATGGGCTGCGAGGGGACCTGATGACGCTAGGGTGGTCCTTCCGTGGAGTGGGCCTTTGAGGTCCAACTCCTAACAGGCGGGTCGGGTGAGTTCTTCCGTGGAATGGGCCATTAGGGCCCAGTCCATAACAAATATGATTCATGCAGATTTAGGGCTAGACTGTAAAGCCCAGACATGGCAGCCTGTGATGCCCGGTGTCACGTATAATGTAGATCAAGACTAACTACTAGGAATCTATGGACTCAGATAGTGTATCCCCAACTATCGTGACACAAATACTTGGGTAATGCATCAAGACTAACTATCAAGAATATCAAGAATCTATGGTCTCAGGTAGTGCATCCCCAACTATCGTGACCTAGATACTTGGGTAGTGCGTTGAGAAATGCATCATAAGCAAAACACTAATGCTCAGAACGTCTATCTAGAGAACTCCCAATTGAATTATATTTTCAAATGCTTTTACGTATTAGTTATTATTACATAAACGTTTTATGCTTGATATATATTATATATTGAATTGCATGTCATGGCTACGATATGTCCCATGTCGTCTTGTCATTCACTGAGCGATGATTCACCCCTCATAAACCTTTTTTAGATACCGTTGACGAAGACACACCGTTCGTTCAATAAATCCCAGCAGTTTGGACTCTTGGTGAGCTTCATATTGCTGTGAAGTATTCTTCAGTTATTTCAGTATTAGGATAGTTTATATTCATGTCAGTCTATCGAGTACTCCAGTGAACTACAAATAGAGTGTAACGTATTTTTGGATTATATATTTTGTATCTTGTAAAGGATCTTATTTTATTTATATTATGATGTTTAGGTTTATTTAAAAATGTTTCCTCTTTACTTATAAAAGTTGTGTGTTTTTCTTGATTAGCACGTTAGGAGGCTTTCATAAGGGAACTAATCCCTTGCGTGTTGTGACAATTTCTAAGGTCATTAAAGTATTTAGCCCAATAGTGGGGGCGCACTATCGACCTTCCTATAGGTAACCCTCTTCGTAGCCCAACCTCTCAAGGAGAGCAACAATTGTTAAGACTCAAATCCATGATAAGAGCCTAACCCAAAAGATTTGTCCATTTGGTAGGAGAATTTCATGACTTAAGTACCACATTGAATCTTCTTATTTACTCAACATGAACTCATAACAGTGTTGGTGTTGAAGACTTTAGTTAAATAGTAGCAATTTTTTGTTTACTTGCTCACTTTCAAAGAGATAAAATGTTGAAAATAAAAAAGGAATACCGCATATGTTTAAGAAAAAAAAACTAATTTCTTAAAATTTTCCCCTTTTTTCATTATATGTTAAATTGGTTTTACTAAAAGGGACCATTAACTAATAGTATACCATGATAGTTTTTTTCTTAAAAAAAATTGGATATTTAAACTCCATTATTGATGAGATTGACTAATTCAATTTGAAATATTATATCGCCCTTCCAACAAATATATCATGATAATTAAACTAAGTATATGTATATATATTACGAAAATCACAAAAGTTAGGGTAGGAGATGGCCACGCTAGTCCCCTCCCTTCAATGAATGCTATTTTTATAATAAAATTTGGATAACAATTATACAATTCTCTCACAAAAGCATGTATTTCACTATGGGAATAGAAAATGTGAGCGTGGTGAAATCCATGCTTTGATGAAAAAATTGTATGGTTATTGTTCAAATTTTATTATACATATAACATACCCCTTCTTTTTGCCTCTGTATAGATAGCTTATTTTAAGATGTCTTATATATTGTAATTAAGTTTTAAAACTTTATTGCATACATGACTCACACTTAGAATCTTTACTACTAATTAAAGGTTTTGTGAACTTTTAACTATTTTTTTTTCACATTATCAATTGTAGGGGTGAACATGGGTCGGGTCAGGTCGGGTAGGACTCGCCCATGTCACCGATCCGACCCGCCTATTAGCGGGTGGGTCAAGTCGGGTAAAATTGACATTTTTTTACGGGTACCCGCCACCCGCCCGGGTCGGGATGGGTTAGGCGGGTCGGCGGGTGACCCGCCCTCCCTTTTCTAAAAAAAGCAACTAATTCTTTTAAAAAAAATTCAATTTCTTTTTAAAAAAATCCATTTTTTAATAGAAAAAAAGCTATTATTTTTTTAAAAAATAGACACCTATTTTTTAAATTAAAAAATCTATTTTTTTAATTTAAAACAACCATATTTTAACAATTAAAAATTAAAAGTAATATATATGTGGATCGCGGGTCGGGTCGGGTTGAGAAGTTGGGACCCGAGACTCGACCCATATAATATTGTGGATCCATTGGATCCGATCCGTCGACCCGACTCAACTCGACCTTCAAGTAAATTCATATTATTTATATGAACATTGTGTTGTTTGGTCATTTCACCAAAAATGATTTTTACATAAAACAATAATTTTCAAGAGCAGTTTTTGATAAGTTTCTAGTATCCGAAGGGAACCAGCTCCTCTTGTTTCTTATAATTTACCTTACATCATCATCATTATTTTTAACTTTAAAAAGTTGGTTGAAATGGTGATTAACATTGTCTTCTTCCAATGAGGGCATGATAGTTTAATTGGTAATATTTTGTGTATAACTTAAATACAATCAACTTGCATTAAACTATATTTAACATTGATTTTCTCCCTCTTCTTCTTTACTCTCCCTCACACACGTCTCCTCCTTCTCCTCCTTCTTATTCTCTCTTTTATCCCCCACTCTCCCTTTATTTTCTCTAACTTTTTTCACCTGCAACCTTCATTTTCATTTTCTTCTTCTTCTTCTTTGCAAACTTTCGTACTCATAGACACAAACTTTTGAACAAGCAAAAATAAACTTTTGATACTCACAAACACAAACTTTTGAACAAGCATAGAACAAAGTTTCATACTCATATATACAAACATTTGAACAAGCATGGAACAAAGTTCCATACTCAGACACAAATTTTTGAACAATTCGTACTCACAGACACAAACTTTTAAACAAACAAAAATAAACTTTTGACATTCACAGATAGAACCTTTTGAACAAGCATGAAACAAAGTTTCATACCCACATATACACAAATTTTTGAAAAAGTAGAAACAAACTTTTGATACACATAGATACAAACATGAAAGAGAATGTCACAATTACCTTCAGCTATTTAATTAAATATTGGGTGCGATCATGTTTTGTTTTATTTATGTATTTGATAATGTTTGTATTTCTGTTTTGTAAAATTTGTGACTCTATTTTAAAATGTTTGTGTCTGAAAGGGAATGAATGAATGCACGTGTTTTAAAATGTGAGTAGGAATCAAGAGAGAGATGACACTTACTTTTTGACTTTTTGTTATTTAATTTGGGCGTGTGTCCCATTTTATTTAATTTTCATATTTGAAAATGTTTGTATAATTATTTTGTAAAGTTTGTGTTTCTACTTAAAAATGTTTGTGTCCATATTTATATCTGTGTATGTTGTACTAATATATATGTTAGTTGTAGGTTGGTTGCATTTCACTTGCATTAGTTTAAATCCAAATTCCCCGACTCTTTTGGAAAGGCTATATATATCCTTTGCTCGTGTAATCCTTTAGAGACATCTTGTCCTATTGCATTTCATTTGTCATTGGACGAGATTTTGTTGTGGTGTAAATTTCATTAGAATCTCATCTAATAATAAATTAAAAGTTGATATACAGTGTTCCACATCAAACGAGTACATAACAACTTGAACCTTTGAATGCTTTAAGGATATCTCTAGTCTTACAAACACCAACTTTATTTTCTCATTAAAAAAAAAGTATTTCATTTAAAATATAGTGCATAGAAATTATGAAAATTGGATACTCAACTAAATGAGAGAGACTAACTTCAAGAATGCGGCCATTCCTATAAAAAGAATAAACTAAAATTTCGTTTTCAAATTAAAAAATAGAAGTGTAAGAATGTCAAAAAAAGGATTCTGTTATGGGTTCTCGCCATGCAAAGTCATGGAGCTTTATACCAAATTGTTGGCTATTAATGAAGGAGCTTCCATTTTCACTTTCTCATAAGGAAATAAAAAAGAAGCACAAATCAAGCATCTCTATCCCTACCACAAGCCAAATCAAACACGGCCTTCTACACAAAAGATGTAGCATCTACGCGTTTTTTCTTTTTTCTTTTATTTTTAAAGAAAAAAACTTTACTACTTTAGTAAACTCTCACATATAATTACCAAATCATATATAAAATTTTTACTGTTCACATAACTGCTGCTTAAATTCTTAGCTAGAATTCAAGTGAGCAGAGAGGATAATATTTTTTATCACGTGTGGATGATAAAGTTTAATCCTAAATAAATAAATAATTTGAAATTTCAAGCGTGTAAATAACAATAGAAAAATCACGAGGAGTTTTTCTTTTGATAAATTAACAATATTCTTCTTTGTCACTAAGAAATATACTCCTAGTAATATTATTCTCCTAAAATAAAATATCCAAGTAATCATTCACTAACAGCTAGTTTTTTTTTAAATAAAATAAAATAAAATAAAAATTAGAACATCTAGCTCTTTCACATCATATAAATAACTAGATGAATATTTAGGGAACTGATTAATTGAATTAATCTCATGATGATGCTTTTGTCTGTCTCATTTGGTAGTTGATACAACACTTAGTTTTCTAATTTGAAGAGCTAATTTTTTCAAGCCAAGGCTAATCTTTGGCACCACGCACCCAAGAAAAGAGCTTTTTAAAATTCCTTAATTAAATATTGTTATATTTCAGAATCCAAATCTGGCCTCCCCAAAATGAAATTAGGGAATCCAATCCGGCGTGCTTGATGATCAGTTCGTTTTATCACCAATTGGTTGCAAAACCCCATACAAGAAGATATATAACCAACTGCATGCCCCCTGCATGTCCTGTGAACAATCACCCAAATAATTAACCATAAACAATCAAATTTATAACCATTTGACTTTGACAGTTGTAGTTCAATTGTAACCACAAACTTTACTAGGTTTAGGATCAAATCTAGATTTCAGACCCAGGGGGGGAGGGGTAAAACAATGATACTCGTAGCTGGAAAAGAATGACAAAGCGAATGGAAGACAGGGAAAGTAGTTGCCGCCGAGAATGGAGCCGCGACCGGAACAAAAGTTAAATAAGGAATTTTGTTGTGGTTTCATTGGTAATTTAATCAATCAAAGTTAAAGGATCAATCTAATAAGCATTGGATTCTTACATATATATATATTAGTACAATATAAACTGGACGTTGTGACAATCTATTAACTCGCTGCCACCAATGTAATCACATGATCATGTTTCGTCTCATTTGATGATAAACATGTGGCTTCTAATTATAAAAGAAAATCAGTTATTAATAATTAACATCTTCCTTTTGGCACCACACTAGCTAATTTTAGTCCTAGTACTGGGAATGAGACTATTGGCACTGTTATTTCTTCATTATATCTATATTATTATAATCAAAAAGATAATTCTTAGTTTAGTGTTCAATTTACATTTTGTAGTGTGTCATGGCAAGGTTTTAAGAGGTCTCAAACACTTCATAAATTTATTTTTCTTTATAAAAAGTAAATATTTTTATCAAAAAGGAATTAAATACAAATTCTAATTTAATGCCAAGGACACTACTCAAAATGAGAAATTATTGGATGATTATTGAGTATTTAAGTAGATTATGCTCTATCTAATAGTATAATAACATTTTAATTTTGTTCTTCCATCAAAATTGTATGAAGCCGTTTAGACTCCACTTAATTAGACTTGAGTTGAGTCAATCCATTATACGATAAAAACTTCTTTAGTGTTATTTTCTTTTATTATTTACAGAACTTGATCTCAAGATCTTAGTTAAAGAAAATAAGTATCTAACTATTTTAATTAGCAGTAAATTCACACTTTTATTTGTAATAACACTAAATTATTTGACATAATAGTCCTAACTGCTCTATGACGATGCAATAATTTTTTGCCGTATAGTCTTAATTCTTATTTTTGCGCAGTGTGAAATGATTTTTGCTCAGTTAGTAGTAATGACTAATAACTAGTAGCTTTTGATTATTCTTCAAAAAAGTGATTTCATCCAAAAAGGAAAAGAAGAAAAATATTCTTCCAAAAGTGATATGACATATATATACATACCTTTCGCCACCGGCAGGATAAAGGGCATGGACACACCACTCTTTCTTCCACCTTTCACACAGATTCTTCTTACATATGTATGTGACCATTC
This sequence comes from Nissolia schottii, assembly GCA_003254905.1. Classification (NCBI taxonomy): domain Eukaryota; kingdom Viridiplantae; phylum Streptophyta; class Magnoliopsida; order Fabales; family Fabaceae; genus Nissolia; species Nissolia schottii. The sequence continues at coordinate 627,629 of QANU01094832.1, read as the reverse complement.
TAAGATTCATTCATTGGTGCTTGTTATCAAGCCATCATCATTTGAAAGATCTAATACACAACCATAAAGTAAATCAGACAAAGTTAGCAAACTGTTGTGTTCCCCCTGCCTTCATAAGACACCAAATTCCAGTGCATGGGTACCAAAGGCCAAAACTACTTTTGTCCCTTCAAAAATTAAAATAAAAAAAATTGGAGAGATTCTTAATTGCTTGAGAAATTATTGTATGGTAATGATGCAAGAAGACGTCATGCTAGTTGTGTTTCTCATCGTACACATAAAATGACATTTTAACTTTCCAGCGGGAATAACTGCGTACACAAGGTCTCGAACTCGGGACCTTGCTTAAGCGATACCAAGCCGCTTACCACTTGGACCAACCCCCGTTGGTTTACAATTGGGTTTCATCAAATAGTTGGTCAATCTAATAGAAGTTAAAATGTGTTATTGAGTGTGTTTGTTAAAATGGTTAAAAAGTGATTTTTAATATAAAGCTTAAAAAGTTGAAAATTGATTTTTTTTATAAGCTATTCTATCTAGGTTCTCTAAAAAAACTGAAACAATTTTTTTAGATTTAAATTATTTTTAAAAATTTATACAAATATATGTAACTAATCAATTCAACATAAAAATGGTAATTATTTTGACAAATAAACTAAAATAAACACACCCTCTTATTCATTCACGATTTCATAGATCGGTGTGAATCCAAATTATCTTTATCTCTTAAAGCATTTGTATTTGTTGATGTGGCAAACAATGAATGAATGATAAAGATTCTCTTATTCAACACCAATTTACAATTTATGAAAAAGAAATTGAGCTTTCTATATATAAGAGGACCTTATCCTAACTTTAAGGGATGAACATAATAACTGCAAAAGGACAATAATGCATCTTTAGGGTGTGTTTTTTCCTTTATTCCCAAGTCTCCCACTGAATCCAAGCTCTTCCCATTGATGGCTGGTTGAAGGCATATCGTCTAGTGCATGCTTGTCATTGGGTGGAGAATAAAGTTACCACAAGCTAACTTTCTTTCCCCCCAAAAGCATATAAATGCATCCTGCAGTATATATTGTTCTTATCTCTGCAGCAATTCCTCAACCACATCAAGTATTGTTCTTATCTCTGCAGCAATTCCTCAACCACATCAAGAATTTCTTAAGTAATTTTACGTAGTGCTTGGTCTTGTTTTGGGATAGAAACGACGAAGACAATGAGACAATAAAGACACATTTTTAAAAATATAAAAATTAATTTAAAATTCGCTTAAGAGATATCTCTCATGTATCCCTTTTTTAAAAGTATATAAATTAATTTAAAAATTGTTTTAAAATATGAAATTTTTTATAAATTTTTTTGTCTTTATCCATTTTTTAAAACATATTTATATCTTCAATATCTTTGTCTCTTTCGTCCTATCCTAGAATAGAAAACAAAAACTATCTTAAAAAGTAAGAATCTTTTACAACTTAACACATCAATTATTTGATTTAAAACATAATAAAAGCAAATGATTTGTATATGATTGAAGAACTAATTAAGCCGTGAATATTAAAGGCTTTTTTACTCCGGATATAAGGAATCAAGACAAATACATGATGGTTTCGTGTGCAATATATATTACACCCACATAAGCAACTCATGTATGCATGGTTTCCAAAACTTGCCCAAGTGCCTCACAATCAAATCTCAATTACACACACAAGAAAGGAAAATGGCGGTGGATGAGATCAGAAAAATGAAGAAGTTGAGCTACAATGTTGTAACAGGGCAATGGTTCATGGTCCTGACCTCATGCCTAATCATGGCAGTTTCAGGGGCCACGTACATGTTTGGGCTATACTCCAACGAGGTGAAAGCCTCGTTGGGGTATGACCAGTCAACCCTCAACTTGATAAGCTTCTTCAAGGACCTTGGGGCCAATCTTGGCATCTTCTCAGGCCTAATCAATGAGATCTCCCCTCCTTGGGTGATCCTCGCCATTGGCGCCGCCATGAATTTCTTGGGCTACTTGATGATCTGGCTCTCTGTGGCCGGCCACATCGCGAGGCCGTGTGTGTGGCAGATGTGTCTCTACTTCTACATCGGCGCCAACTCTCAGTCTTTCGCCAACACGGGGGCCCTGGTGACTTGCGTGAAAAGCTTCCCAAGAAGCCGCGGGAGCGTCATAGGGCTCCTAAAAGGGTACGTTGGGCTGAGTGGTGCCATCTTCACACAATTGTACCATGCTTTCTATGGTGACAACAATTCCAAGGCCCTTATTTTGCTCATTGGTTGGCTTCCTGCTGCTATTTCCTTCCTCTTCCTTCCAACAATTAGAGTACTCAACACAGTTCCAAACCCAAAGGAACTAAAGGTTTTCTACAAGCTTCTTTACATTTCACTTGGTGTTGCTGGTTTCCTCATGGCCTTGATTGTGATGCAGAACAAGTTGAGCTTCACGAGGGTCGAGTACGTTGCGGGTGGCACGGTGCTTCTCTTCTTGCTCCTTCTCCCACTTGTTCTTGTCTTTATGGAAGAATTCAAACTCTTGAAGGGCTCTTCCGGATTCAAAGTACCCACACAAGGGCCTGAACAAGGACCGGAGCCACAGCTGCAGGTAGCGCCGGATTCCAACGCCACCAAAATTTCATGCCTTGTAAACATGTTCAAACCCCCTAACAGGGGTGAGGACTACACAATCTTGCAAGCACTCTTCAGCATTGACATGTTGATCCTCTTCACGGCGACCACATTTGGCGTCGGGGGAACCCTAACTGCCCTGGACAATTTGGGCCAAATTGGGGCCTCATTAGGGTACCCTAAGAAGAGCCTCACAACATTTGTGTCCCTAGTGAGCATATGGAACTACCTTGGAAGAGCAATCTCAGGATTTGCATCTGAAATTCTATTGACCAAATTCAAGTTCCCTAGAACCTTGTTGCTCACTCTAGTCATGCTCCTCTCATGTGTTGGCCATCTTCTCATAGCATTTGGTATCCCAAACTCACTCTACTTTGCCTCAGTGATCATAGGATTTTGCTTTGGTGCAATTTGGCCCCTAATGTTTGCAATCATATCTGAGATTTTTGGCCTCAAATACTACTCAACATTGTACAATTTTGGAGCAGTGGCTAGCCCTGTTGGATCATACATACTTAATGTGAAGGTGACAGGGTATTTGTATGATAAGGAGGCCTTGAAGCAATTGGAGATCAAAGGGCTCAAGAGGCAAATTGGGAAGGACTTAACTTGCTTAGGTGTGGATTGTTATAGGCTGCCATTTTTCATAATCACAGCATCAACGTTGTTTGCTTGCTTTGTGTCATTCATTTTGGTTTTGAGGACCAGACAGTTTTACAAAGGTGACATTTACAAGAAGTTTAGGGCGGAGCAACAAGAGGCAGAGATGGATGCTACTACCAAAGTTGGAACAGAAACTATTGCAGCCACAAGGTAGCACAAATGTGGAAATTAAAGTGTACTTGGTTGGGAGTTTCTTGGTTTTTGTCATTTGTTTCAACCAAATGTTAAAAACTTGGTCTTTGAAATTGAATCTGTTTTGTGAAAGTATAATTATATACTCTTTTCCTAGTTCTGCGTGCACAAATTTTTTTTAATTGAATTTTGCTATTATTCTACTCTATTTGTTCTGTAATATCTATCGTTTAATAAATATGTATTGATTTAAAAATGTATTAAATTTGTTAAGTAACATATTCTGTGGTGAGAGTAGTAAGAATATTATATTGCTATGGATTTGTTGTCAACCATTTTGACATCTTTATATTCGTGACCTTGAACCTGGAGATAAAATTAATTAAAACGGTACAATCCCATTGGTGAACTTTTAGTAAGCATCTTGTGAATGATCGGAAGGATATGAAGATATTTCATGCCATAGAAATTGCTTTGTCACGTGTTGAACTTACATAGAAGCATACTAAATAATTATTTGTTTCTGTTTTGTTCAATGTAGCATAACTATCCAAATGCTTCAAAGTTTTATACCTACTTCCAGAGAGTTATGTGAGTTAGAAAGATTTTTTCCATACTCTTCCTAAGCAAAAATTATTTAATATGCATGACATTTTAAATAACGAATAAGAGAGTCAAGCTTTATTCTAACTTAGGTTTTCTACGAGTAAACTTTTTGACTAGTGGTGAGTATAATTACAATATTCATTAATATTGATCGATATCTTTGTGTCGAGTATTTGTTGCGATTAGCCTAATGTTTAAGGAATGTTACATTTTTTGATTGTCTAAGGTTTTTGTTATATCTTTCAAACACGTTTTCTGGGTCCGATTTGGGCAGTACAAATATTTCTAATCCCTTAATTGAAAAGACCAATGCTCAAGCCATGATACAATAACCAAAATGCCCATTATTCATATGTTGAAAAATGTTCATTAACTAAAAATATCATTTTTAATTGAAAAAATAAGGTTTTAAGTTATAAAAAATGCTCATAATCCAAAAAAATATTTTAAAGTAAAAATATAAGTTTGTACAAACCTATGAAAAATGCTCATTAATAAAAAAAAAGTTTAACAAAAAAGACAAAAGACAAAACTACAAAGTTATAAAAAAATGCACATTAACCAAAAAAAACATTTGTAACTAAAAAAGATAAGGTTATAAGTTATGAAAAATGCTTATTAACCAAAAATTCATTTTTAACAAAAAGTCAAGGTTATATAAACTATGAAAAATGTTCATTAACCAAACTATTATTTTTAACTAAAAATACAAATGAAAAATGACCATTAACTAAAAATTGCTTTCTAAAAAAAATTACAAGGCTATAGGCTATGAAAAGTGTCTATTAATAAAAATGTTTATATTTAACTAAAACAACTACCAGCTGTGAAAAATGATCATTAAAAAAAATATCAATTTTAACTTAAAACACAAAGTTATATGTTATCAAAAATGATCATTAACTAAAAAAATCATTTTAAACTAAAAAAGACAAGGCTATATAGGCAATGAAAAATGTCTGTTAACCTAAAAATGTCATTTTAAACTAAAAAAATAAGGTTATATATAACCCATGAACTGGGAAGCCGATGCTTAACCTAAGATCCTATAGTTAAGCAAACCTATGGGATTTTGAGGATGATCGGAGATACACTGAAAAGTATCACTGGAGTTGGAGAACAACTAACAAGCCTCATTAAAATCCCTCAAATAAAAACTCTCTTTAAAAATAAAAAATAAAAGAACTCCAGATAGGAAAAGAGTACCTAGACACCAACCTGAAACCAATTTTATCCTAACTGCAACGATAAAAACCTAACAGAAATGTAGTCAACATGACTGATGAGATAAGGCCCAAAACATGACCCATAATGCAAAACAAAGAAAAACAGGGCAAGAACTCCATAGAACCTCATCAGAGCCCAATTGCCTCTACACCTCCAAATTTGACAATCTACCACTTCCAAATTTGGTTCAAGCATGTCTATATACGAACCAACATGAATGAAAAGGTTTCAAGTTTCACTGAAAAATTGTTAAACATGTTTGGTAAGTATTTAATATACTACATGCTTTTAGTGCACATGATAAGAAGATACTCCAATTGTACCCAAGAATATATCATCTTTCTAGCTAGGTTTCACTTGGCTTGATACACTCATTTATATATTATCTTAAACGTGTGCAGCATAAAATCCCCATGGGAATATATCATGTGGCCAGAATCAAACTATACCATTTTGTCTCAATCTAACTACACCCCTATTTGCCAACCCAACCATTCAACCAAACCAACCTCACACTCACAAGCCTATTGCTATTTACATAGAAACAAATAATAATTGCAGTTGACTTATTGTTCACTTGACTACTTTGACTGGGACAACATATTTATTGGTGAACTGCGTGTGTCAAGCTACTCTTCGTTCTAGCAGCCTAACATATATATTATTGGTCATAGAAAATTCAACCAACAAATAATGGCCACATAAAATTGAAAATTTGGTGCTGGGTCTCCTTTCATTTAGCCATCAAATAATCATTTATTTCAATTTCAAGTGATTCATTTCTATTCACTAATTTGATTCAATCATGTATTATTATATATTTCTATATTTTTAGATAATTGTTCATTTTTCATTTTGTATGAGTAATAAAAAAAAATTAAAAAGTCTTAAAGTTAGTAAAATTTAAAAGTATTTTACAAAATTACTCTTATTAATTTTTTCATCTATTACAATATCTCTCTTCCACTACTCTATTATATAGGGTTAAAATAAGAAAAAAATTAATTAATTTAGTCTAAATTTAAAAAGCAAAATACAAACATAGAAATGTGAAAACATAGAAATGTGGACAATTATTTAAAAACAGAGGAGGTAAATAAAAGTGATTAAGTCTTATACTCACTACTTTAAATATTTTTCATAACACAACTCATGATTGGATGAATTTACATTAAAAATGCATAAAAATTAGGGTTAATAACAACTTATCCCCTATACAATGGGTATTGTACATTTAATCCCCTAATGTACAATTCGACCCCTAAGCTTTCTAAACCATGCAAATAAGACATTTCATCACTTTTAATATCTAAAAGGTTTGTTAGTGCACATGAGTCTATCACATGATGTATTGTAAGGACACAATCATCCTTTCTCTAAAATAAAAATAAAAGAAAAACTAATTTTTAGAAGACAAAACAAGGACAACAACGAGAAAATTTGCACTGACAACAACAGAAATTAGAAGCAATTGTCGAAGAAAAATGAAAAAAACAAGGAGCATAAGCACATGAGGTGACGTAGGAGGCAACATAAGAGACGAGCAAAGTCTGTGGTAGTGGTAATAAGCATGAAATTGGGGCATTGGGTTCTATTTAGAAAGGGAGAGGGAGGTCACCGTAAAAAGGTTGAGGGAATTGAGTTCTAATTTTCTTTTATCAAAAAGTTAGTTTTTTTAAAAAAAAATTATTTCAAATAAAGGGTAATTTTGATCTTGTAATACATCATGTGACAGATATATGTGTATTAATAAATTTTTTAGATATTAAAAGTGATGTAAAGTCTTGTTTATACTATTTAAAAACTTTAGGAAGTTGAATTATACATTTTGTAACATTAGAAAGTTAAGTACAAAAGAATTATAATATAAGGGGTAAGTTACAATTAAGCATAGAAACGGTTCTCGAGCTGTTCTTCATTTTTGAAACTTTCCAACCTATAAATTTCTGACCACAATATATTGCAAGATGAAATCAACCATATTTGACTTAGCAAGCGACAAATCATATAAGAATTTTCATGTGGAGAATGGGGCTTGGTAAAAGACGTTATCCAATTTATGTCAATTTCTATTTTTCCTTAATGCAAACTGTCCTAATCAGTTTTTGGTCATCGATTAGACTTTGATTATGTGCAACAACTGTGGCCGCTAACATATAATAGTACTACGAAAAAATGTAGCATCGATGACTTGGATAATTCAATTATATATTAAATGATTAATTTAATGTACTGTACATAATAATCGAATGATAGCAAATATATCAATTAACAAAAAAATGTAATCCAAATTACTACCCTTTGCGTATTTCAACTCAAACAATTCAATAAAAAAAATTGAACGATTCGTTTTATTTTTTTTAACATAAAGCAAATCCTGTGATTGATATAACGAGTGAATTATCAAAGATATATATAGCTTATGGTTTAATGCTTTCAATTTATGATACAAAATTGTAGTGCTGATAAACTTGATTACTATTCGTTTATACTGTATTTATGAAACATAATAACATAAGCCGTCTTAGCTCAGCGGTAGAGCGCGTGGCTTTTAACCACGTGGTCGTGGGTTCGATCCCCACAGACGGCGATTAAGCTTACTTTTTTTTTCTAAAATAACCATACGTTGTTAATTATTGCCATTAAAATACATATGCATTGAACTTAATTTAAAGCCTCTAAACCTATATAGCATTAAAACTTGACAATTGACACACTCTATTTAAACATTCGTAGAATTTCTCCTTTTTCTCTCTCTAGATTGTTAACCCAAAATGAGCAATGTGTACGACACTAATACACCAAGTGGCAAATCTTAATACCTTGTTCTTCACTTACAAGCCACGTATTCTACATAGGACCAACTCCAACTAACATTACTTGTGCGGCTTTCAATCACCTCACTCTCTTACAATCCCTTTTTATTAGGAGTGAATATGGATCGGGTTAAATTGGACTTGACCATGTTATAGATCCAACCTGCTCACTAGCAGATAAGTAGGATCAAGTAAAAAATTTGTTTTTGAGACAAGTATCCGTCAAACTCGCCACTTGGGTCAAGTTAGATAGGTTGCAGGTGATTTGTCTTCTTTTTTTAAATTTAGTTTTGTTAATAAAAAAGTTTCATTTAAAAAAAACCATTTTTTAATAAAAAAAAGTCATTATCTTTTTAAAAAATAGACACCTATTTTTTAAATTAAAAAAATCTATTTTTTTAAATTTAAAACAATCACATTTTAACAATTCAAAATTAAAAGTAATATCAATATAATTGTCAATGAACAACATAATCTACAATTCATAATAATCCACAAAGATAACAAATTTAAAAATGTTATTCAATTAATTTACTATTCAGTGTTTACTGTTTAATATTATAATAATAATAATAATAATAATAATAATAATAATAATATATGTATAGGCGGGTCGAATCAAGTCATAGAATTCGAATTCGAGACTCGACCCTACATATATGGTAGGTCGAACCCAACCCATATTCACCCCTAATTTTTACCCTTATTCCACTCAAATAAGTTAATAAAAATTATCAACTAAGTCACAAGATATCAATAAAAAGTAGTAAATAGACTCACAACAGTGACAAGTAATATTTGTTTCCATATTTGGCAAAAAAAATTGACTATATAGATCAAACATGCTCAAATTATTAGCAGAATTTTATTTATTTATTTTTAATAATTTTGGTAATGGCTATTTAAGTGTGTTTTGATTTTCATGTGTTTTAGTATACTTCAACTCGCCTACAAACTAAATACACTATTCATATCTTTGTGCATTTAGGTATTCAATTATTTCTTTTATTAGATATTTTATATAATTCTGATCTTTACTTTTGCTAGTATTTTTAACAGTTTTTTTTTTTACAACCCCACAACTTTTTTATTTATTTTTATTTACGATTTATCATTCGTTAAGTGACTTTGATCTTAGGTCTGACGCATAATTACTTTTCTTTTTGTGGTTTTTTTCCTTCTTTGTGGTGTATTTGTTTTTTGTTTGTGATATTTCTTTTATAAAAAGTCTTACAATTGATGGTGATATTTAGATTTATTGCGAAAGAGGATGTGATACATTCTTTAAACTATAATCCTTATTGTGTTGGTTTTTTGATTTAAAAAATGTTTGGACATCAATAGTTTTAAAATAAGAAATAGAATTATCGATCAGTTATTAGTTCAAAATGTAGAATATATTTACATTTTATTAATCGTTAATTTTGATGTATCATTTTTAATTTATAAATATTATAAGACTTCTTTGTAAATAAAATTGTTTACTTTTTAAAAAAACTATTTTTATTTGATTTATTCTCGTAGCTATGATTTTGACATCTTTTTGCACTTTTGACCAAGTCATTTAAAATGAAATTAAACTTTTTTCCCATGTTACACATTGATATTAATTTCTAGTCAATCACAATGTAAAGTAATTTTATACTGTAATTTGATCTAGAGCTTAAATTTTATTTATTGACACTGTAAAGTGTTTTTACACTGTCAACTAGTTAAATTTTATTATATCATTATAAATAGTTGATTTTCTCTCTCACTCATTAAAAAATTATGTATATCAAAAGATCTGATTAAATGACAATATAAAAAATTTTACATTATCAGTAAAAAAAATTAAATTATATTATTATATGAGAAATTTTTTAAATAGTAGAAAAGACACAATAACTTTTATTATTATGACAACGTGCATAAAATTTAAACTCTTAATTATTATACTTACTATATTAATATTTGATATACATTTATTTCAAATCTCTTTACTCATCTAAAATTATCATTTTTTTTAACAATTGACTTTACCAAAATGGTTACTTGAAATAAAAAAATAATAAGAAGAAGAGATGGTACATATCTTTTCAAAATTCAAAATATGACTGTTTCTAATAACTAAAAAAGCCACATTATTAATGTAATCTATAATCACTCTCTTTCCATATGATATACCTTTCTCTAATCACTTATCTTAATTACCCTCAATCGCTTCTCTCACTCTCTCTCTCTCTCTTCTTTCTCTCTCTCTCTCTCCAATTCTGTCTCTGCAATCCACCATTCCTTTCCATCACCACAGCACCGCTTCCATCGCCGGAAAACTCATCTCCGACCGATATTTTCCCCGGAGCTCCGGCGACCACCGCTCCGATGATCCCCCACTCCGATCCCTAGCTCCCTCAATCTCCATCACCACTCTCCTTCTTCGTTCAGCTCTCAGATCCGATTCCCGATGCGAAAATCGAGGAACAAAAAAAGCATTCATGGATTAGCAACCATCCTATGAGAAACTCCTCGCGAAACCGATCGCAATCGGAGCAGCAGCTACTGCAACTCGTGGCGGATCGCAGTTTTCTCGCCCTAGGGTTAGGGTTTCCGTTCCAATTTCCGGGAAAATGTTGAAGAAAATCATGAAGGGAGGGAAAAAGCCCTCCAAGTCCGACTCCGCCGATCCGGCGACGGCGGCCGGGAACAACGTCGTCGTCAACCACGCCTCCCGCGGCGGCGCCGCTCCCGCGCTGCCTCCGCCGTTAAATTCCGCCGGAGTGCCGCTCGCGCCGCCCTCTGCCAGCTCCATCGAACCGTTGCCGCCGTTTCGCGACGTCCCGGTCGCCGAGCGGCAGAACCTCTTTCTCCGGAAGCTGCAGGTTTGTTGCTTCGTTCTGGATTTCTCCGACACGCTGAAGAGCGTTCGGGAGAAGGAGATCAAGCGGCAGACGCTGATGGAGCTCGTGGAGTTCATTCAATCCGGCTCCGGCAAGATGTCGGAGAATTGCCAGGAGGAGATGATCCGGATGATTTCGGTGAACATCTTCCGGTCCCTCCCGCCGGCGTCGCACGAGAACACCGGCCAGGAAACCACCGATCCCGAGGAGGAGGAGCCTTGCCTGGAACCGTCGTGGCCGCACCTCCAGCTCGTGTACGAGCTTCTCCTCAGATATGTGGTTTCTTCTGATACCGATACCAAAGTGGCGAAACGGTACATTGATCACTCCTTTGTGTTGAAACTTCTCGATTTGTTTGACTCTGAGGACCCTAGGGAGCGTGAGTATTTGAAAACCATACTGCATCGTATATATGGGAAATTCATGGTTCATAGGCCCTTTATTAGGAAGGCGATTAATAACATCTTTTATCGATTTATATATGAGACTGAGAGGCATAGTGGTATTGGGGAGCTTCTGGAAATTCTTGGTAGTATCATTAATGGGTTTGCCTTGCCCATGAAGGAGGAGCATAAGCTGTTCCTTGTGAGGGCGCTGCTGCCCCTGCATAAGCCGAAGACGGTTGCGATGTACCACCAGCAGTTGTCTTACTGCATAACGCAGTTTGTGGAGAAGGATTTCAAGCTGGCGGACACGGTGATCCGGGGATTGTTGAAGTACTGGCCCATCACCAATTGCCAGAAGGAGGTTCTCTTCCTTGGGGAACTGGAGGAGGTGCTAGAGGCCACGCAGGCCGCGGAGTTCCAGCGCTGCATGGTTCCCCTCTTTCGTCAGATTTCCCGCTGCCTCAATAGCTCTCACTTTCAGGTTCGTGGAAAATTATGACAAGCTTTAGTCCCCCTTTATATGTGTGTGTGTGTGTGTATATATATGTTTGGTTATAAATTTGAAATGTTGCTTGTTGAATGGCTACTTACTATGTTTAGATACATATTTTCACTTCGGTCTACTTCTTAAGTAACTTGCCATCCTTCTAATTAATGTTGTTGTTTATTTATGGCATATAAGTTTCAGCTGGGAGCGGGGGGAAGTTAGTGGAGTTAGTATAACTGTATAAGTATCAGTTGCCTAATTAGTGAACTTTAATTTTATTGTCATATTCTTTTTCTGTTTCCCTCGTATAGCTCTTTTTTGGATAAAAAGTTTCCCTCTTATAGATCGAAATTCTATGGTGACTGAATCCAATTTTAAGCCAGTTGTAGACTTGTAGTTTGAGTTGCCTTTTATGGCATGCATCTATTAGTGATTTACTCTTTGATAAAGAGGGGGGAAAAACTTTTGTATTATGACATTATAGGTTAATGCGGGAATAATGCATTATGTTTTATTTGACTTTAATTGGCTTCTGGCCTTTAACTCACAAAAATGCAAAATTAGACAGCCACATGCATATGCTTTTTGAAGGTAGGGGGTTTTGAATTTATTGTTGTTTTGTATCGTTTAAATAGAATTGGCTGTATTTTGGGGATTAATGTTAATTTTCTATTTAATAATTGTAATAGGGCTCCCTAGGTTTCTTTCTTTCTTAGTATTACCCTTTTTTTCATTATTATTATGTGGTGATGTGCATGTGATGATATTTTGATAATGGCAGTAAAGTTGGGAACTGAATTTTGAGATTTCTGTTCTACTAATATGGCTGTCGGGGGGTCAACTATATGCTATGGTCCCCGATTTATGTCAAATGCAACACCCCTCTTGCATTAAAAACTGAGATTATTCTCCTCTGATTTAACAAGTCCATTTGCAATGCGCCACCTAACATCCAAATGCCGAACAGGCGAAGTAAGTTTGATGGTATGGGAATCACATGCAAGTTGCCCGATCTGTGTGCTGGAAATAATAAACATAAAATAACTCCTTAGTACATCGACATGCCCTTTGCTTTTTTACTCTACAAAAGAGAGATGGTATTCTAACAACATATAATGAGTTTTCATAAGCTGCCAGCATCAGCTAACATCTTCCTATCCGCAAACCTTCCATAAAGCACCAGTACATCTTTTACAAGGATGAAAACCAAAACTAGTAATACCATCCAATTTCCTAAAACCCTGTATCTGTTATTGTTGAGGTTTTAATATATTAGAGTTAGAATTGGTGAGATGGTGAATTACTAGAACTTCCAACCTTGGAAGAAATGGAGTTTTATAACTTGTGATTTGGGTTTTTATTTTTTCTCCCCTGATACTGACTCGAAAAATAACATGGGCTAGTTTGAGTTGTATTACATTATGACCAGATAATTTGTCATTAGCTGTTAGTTATGTGACTTGTATCTTGCATGTGACCCCCAGACGGGCAAATATTATTATTGATTTTGATGTTAGGTGGCATATTGTGAAAGATCTTCAACTCATCATAAATAGTGTGTGGGGTTAGCTTCTTAAATCATGTGTGGATTGCAAATGATCCAATGAATTGGGGGCAAAGAGCTACCAAGGCTGCTTTTGATCTCTCTATTTGTGTCTTAGCCTTGTTCTCAATACGGTACTCCTAGTTATAACTATTTAGATGGCTGTTGTTTTCATATGTCTAGTTGCATGATAGTAATATTATACTCAGACTATTGTGTATTGTCTCTTGGTTTCTTATAAGCCTCTGCATGCTTCATGACCTTCTGAGTTTCTTAATTTTTCTTTTCCTATTTTGAATATGAACGGCTTCTGTGATTTACCTTTGGCAAGTTTTATGCCTCAAGTCTTCATTTACTGTGTTGAGAGAATCTTGATCAGAGTCAGAACTGAACATTTTTTTGTCTGGTATTATTTTTCATCGTTTGAATGTTCCCTTAGAAGTCTTTGCTTAGACACAATTGCAATGCAGGTTGCAGAACGAGCCCTCTTTTTGTGGAATAACGAGCACATTGTGAGCTTAATTGCCCAGAACAGGACTGTGATATTGCCAATAATATTTGAATCATTTGAGAAAAATATCCAGAGTCATTGGAACCAGGCAGTTCACGGGCTCACTGCGAATGTTCGCAAAATGTTCTTGGAAATGGATGCTGAATTATTTGAAGAGTGCCAGAGGCAACATGCAGAGAAAGAGGCTAAAGCCAAGGAAGTTGCGGAGCAGCGGGAGCTAAATTGGAAGAGGCTGGCAGACGCTGCCGAAATGAACGGGCCAGTGGATATGGTCACAGTTTAGCTTTGTTAGTTTACTGCTGCAGTTGGAAGTGTGAATTAAAATAGGTGAAGAATGGTGAATTATATGCGCCTCCCCATTTTCATGCCATTATTTATTGGTTTTTTTTCCCTCCCTTCCATTTTTATTTCAGCCTAATTTTTTCTCCCCTCCTCTATCTTCTATTTCTCTCAGTTGGATAATCAGCATTTTGAAGAGAGCAGTGATTAATGTAACTTATTGGAAGTTGTTAGCAATGTCTGCAGGTTAAGGATGTTCTGTGAAACACTTTCTTGTATTTTTCCACTTTTATACAGAGAAATACGGAAATCATCTTCTTTTTTTCCTTTTTCACTTACTTTCTTGTGACGGTTTGTTTCTGTTGGATTCGGATTCGATGATTGAAGGCATTATATGTAGTTAAAGGCCTTATAATTAAGGTCGTTTATGAAAGGATCTGCTACAAGATCACCGTAGCAAATTTACACATTTTAATAAGGAAAATGCTATGAACTGGAGGGTTTTAATTAATCATATTTTAATAAGGAAACTGAACTATGTGGTTATCTATGTTGTAATTATGATAACTCTTTGCTCCACCCTGCGTCATGCTTTCTTCTCTCCTGTTCTAGTTTTTCAAGGATTGAATGGAAGCTGAGAATGTGATTGAGATTTGAGAGTTATTGGGAGTTATTGGTTCTTGCATGACATGCAAGCCTAACAACCAGAGATAACTATGCCAGTCTCAATCAACCGATGTTGATAAAGAAGAAACTGTACATTCTATGGAAGAGTTTTTCCTGCAAATTGCTTTGAATGAAAACATTATCAGTAAGGATCTCATTAATCCTCTCATACCAACTGTTAAGGACGCACTATGAACCATAAACCAGGAAATCATAATCCAATAGAATGTATTTAATATGCTCCATTTCCCTTTTCATCATCATCTTACTCCAATCTGAGACGTGCTTTGTAATTCCAAATAAAAGGAAAATCATACGGATTTATCTTTTATTTAGGCTTGCACCACTAAAGTTTTGCTCATCCTAGTTTTGAAACTTGACCCTCCCAAGCCAATGGACCCAAAAGCTCTTTAACTCTTGACAATATTTTATGTTTTCCTTTCCTTTTATTTTATTTTATTTGGTTTTTTTTCCCCACTTTGTGCAGCTATTCAATCTCAAGGGGGAAAATAGAGGCTATAACATGGTGCAAAATCATAGACCAAGCAGGCCTCATATCCAAAAAAATTCCAAGTGGGAATACCACCATGATCTGTTGCATAAAAGAAGGGCAAAACTCAAGAGCTAAGGGAAAACACTTTGCAGCACTTATTTGGCAGGACCCCTTTAATCCTTTGCTTCAACTTGCATGAGTGCAGTATATATATTCATATTGCTAACTGGTTAAAGAAGATTCCTATGGTGGGGGTGGACCTTGTTCTTAGAGGGCATTAGAGGAAGATTGAGTCCAAAATTGCTGCTGTGTCAATGTTAAATTTCTTTTAAAGGACCAACATGGCGGCCTCTCACTTTCTGATTGCTTTGTTGGTC
This sequence comes from Nissolia schottii, assembly GCA_003254905.1. Taxonomy (NCBI): domain Eukaryota; kingdom Viridiplantae; phylum Streptophyta; class Magnoliopsida; order Fabales; family Fabaceae; genus Nissolia; species Nissolia schottii. Next base: position 611,942 of record QANU01094832.1, on the reverse strand, counting down.
CAATTCATAATGTAATCATTTTGCATCCTTAGAAGTAATAGAAACTCAAAGATTACAGGAACCTTCACTAGTCTAACATAGATAGTTATCTTGTTTGTGCTGTTTCTTCTTTTAAGTAGGGTAGGTTAGTCTTTGTCCCTTATTGTTGTGTTTGGTTATGCCAAAAATAAATGAATAAATGAGGCATTGAAAATAGCTAAGTTGGACAGGTAGGTGAAATAGAGATACTTATGAATAAGAAGAAAAATACAAGAAGAAAAGAAGGATGTGATGTGTTACTCTCCCATAGTGCTGACAAACACTATTTGGCCAATATCATCCCCAGAATTCTATGGACTTAACATTTAAGTCCATGCTCCATGTAATAAATGCAACTCTGTGTGTTTGATGTGGTTTTGAGAAACTTTAAGGAGATACAATTACACCTTTGACATCAACTATAACTTTTGACCTAATGGTAAGTGCTTGATTTAACTACGCGTAGTAATTGAAGCCCCAATCTCTTCCAATGTATTTGACGAAAATCTAGGACGATCTTAATGGATATACAAACCCAAAATTCTAATCCCAATCCTTTATCTTCAAACATGTAATTTGTTTATTTTAATTATTTATTCCTCCCGCTGTTTTCTTTTTCTTGTTATAGTATTTTTATACATTAAACATCCATATCCTGCTTTCTAACACTACACATGGATAAGAAAGTGTCCAATTAAGTAGTACACACATAACTAGTAGTCGCTGCTGAAGTAGAAGCTAGTTAAGGACCAATACTTGCACAAAAGGTCACAATTGCTGATGCCAGTAAATATTGCATATAGTCTTAGAGGTTTGAATGGCCTAATTAGATAGTTTTTGATATCAATATTAGTTAATTGCTAAGCAAATAGTTGGTGGAGTTCCCACACACACATTCAGCAATGTTATCCACCTATTATGATTTGTCAATTGTCACCTCTTTCCCTCTGAGAATGTGTGTCTATATAGATAGAGAGAGAGAGAGAGAGAGAGACAGACTTGTGGCCTTAAAACTCTCTCCTTGTAAGTGGCAACATACATACAATTGCCTTTCAACATCAAGCAGCCATGCAAGGGGAAGATTTGAGAAAAGGGCCGTGGTGCCAAGAGGAAGATGAGCAACTGACAAGTTATGTGACGCGGCTTGGGGACCGAAGGTGGGATTCCCTGGCCAAAGTAGCCGGTATGTACCAACTATTATTATAACACTTCCATTATTTCTACAGAGATTTATACTCTTAAATCGATTATGTAGCGATCACATTTCAGATAAATGTGGATTTGCTCGTAGCTAATATTACTTTCAAAATCCACATTTACTTGAGCTGCGATCACCACATGTTAATTTGACTCGATGTTTTTGCAGGCCTCAGGAGAAGTGGAAAGAGCTGCAGGTTAAGGTGGATGAACTATCTTCGTCCGAATCTCAAGCATGGCCCTTTTAGTGTTGAAGAGGAGCAGCTTATTGTTCAGCTTCAACAGCAATGGGGTAACAAGTAAGATTCTTACCCTTTTTCTATTAACCTATAAGTGTAGTCTGTATTCACATTCACACTGCTAGTGTAGGAATTGGTAAAATATAGCAGAAAGGTGTCAAATTTGTGACAAAAATCTTAGTTAGGCACATTGTACCACATCATATTTTAGGCACTCAAATCATTATTTGACATTTGTACTCTACCTTACACATGTCAAACAATAATTTTCATGCTTATGATTAAACATTCTGATACAATGAATGTAGGTGGTCAAAGATCGCTCACCAGCTTCCGGGAAGAACCGACAACGAAATCAAGAACTATTGGAGAACTCATTTAAGGAAAAGAGTACAAGTTCAACAAGAAGGTGCAATGTGCTATTCTTTATATATTAAATGTTTTCATTGTAATATAATTGCACTTTTTATTTTGCATCCACTTACACTAGTTTCATTCTCTGCTGCAGGTGTTGGTCAGAAAAGCATTGATGAAATGGTTTCCAAGGATCACAACAATGTGAACCTTTATCCTCAAGAAAACAAGTTTGAGACTAAGGATAGCTCCATGGACACTTTTCCCTCACCAGATTGGGAATTGAGGAGTTCGCCATATGAAGCTAGGATGTTAGATTGGATATCAGAATTGCAAAATGAATGTGGTGGTGAGAAAGAACTAGACCATGATTGTAATAGCAGAGGAACTTACGAATATGGTCCTCAAGGGTTTGCAGAATGCTTTGATACATGGGATTATTCAGGTTCCTTGTGGAACTTGAATTAGGCTTACACTTTTGTCTTCAGAATGTATATACCAATAATAATTTAGTGAATACAGAAAATTTTCCATTATGAATTACTTTATTACTTTAACAATCTATTAACAAGTTAATTTTCGATTAGTTGGTCCACAAAAATCCTAGCAGGAGTGGTCACGTGCAATAATGGAAATTGGGACACTTCTACGACAACAACTAAGTCTTGTCCCACTATGTAGGGCCGGCTACATACATTATATGACGCCATAGTTTCATATTAAGGACCATGTTTACATTAGAACTATTAACCTCTTAATCTCTTCTAATAGTCTCATCTATGGCACCAAACCATCGTTGATCTATGTCATGAAGATTCGACAAAGTTTTATGTTGATTATCGACGATCTAACACAACTCTCATCTTCTACTTGAGCTTGGGACCAATTATGAAAAAGATTTTCATGGTAGAGTTAATGATAGGAACACTTGTGCATTTAAATTGTGTACTTAGATTATTTTTCTTTATATAAGTATTATTATAACATAAAAAAAGGTTGGCCTTTTTTATTGGCCATCATCATTCACTAGGTCTTAATGATAAGTTTACATGTATACATACCAATTTTGAGTTAGGTATTGCAATTTTGTCTAAAGTTCTAAACTAATCAACTGAAATATGCCGGACAGGTCATCTCGCCTCCGTCTTTCAAATGATCACATTAAGCATAGCAAGGTGCTCTAAGCAATTTTAAAATCATTACGTTATTTACATTGGCTAACATCATCTTTAAGATTTGGCATCCTCAACATTCTACAATTTCAAAACAATTTTACTTGTTCTAAAAGTTAGTAAAACTTCTCTAGGTCCTTTTTCAAAATAGAGTTTAAAAAACTCTTGATTTGATCGTGGTGTGTTTTTGAAAAAACTCATTTTCATACGATGCAGGTCTCTAGAATCATCCGTTGAGAAGCTCCTCTTTAAAAACCTTTTCACATTAATCTAAATCCTATGTAAAACTATGAAGATTATTTGAACTAACCATTTGTAACTTTTTATTGATCTTTTGATTTTTCAAGGCTTTTTTTCCATCATCTATTAACTATAACTTTTAACTTAGTAGGAAACGTTTGATCAATATGTGATGATCTAAACGTTCATAATGAATTACTTGTTATACTAGACGCGGTCCTATAAACTTCGAACAAAAGAAAGTTACATCTTGATCAAGTAATAAACGTTTGATGAGGACATAATAAGTTAATAAGCGCGGTTAGGGATACACCTCAAATGTTGCTATCTTACTTCCACTCATTGTCGTACTTATGGTATACACAGACATAGTGATACTGAGACTGCATTTAGTTACTGACACATAATAGGAATACAGAAACATGGGGACATAGAAAAAAAAAAGATGACAAATCAGTCTTGTATTCTCTTTGGTGACAATGTACAAGACACACTTATTTGTATCTATATCTTATTTGGTTTAATAGAGACAAGACAGAAAATACACTCCAAATGACTTAAAATACCATTATTGCATTAATTTAATAGAAAAAAATACATTATCGTAATCTGAAAGGTTTTGTCCCCATGTCTTATTCCCGTGTCCTAGCAAAACGGAGGTATAAAACATATATAAATTTTTTATCTTGAGACACAATTTTTTTGTGCATAAACATGATTTTTGTTCATGTGTCTCAGTATTTTTGTCTTGTCTCAATAAACAAACACTGCTTGCGTGCACAAACTTTTTTCTAAACATGCATAAACTTTTTCAAATACAGAACTAAATCAAACTGGATCTGCGGCACATTAAATAGTGAAAAGTAATTGTCGCACTTATCAGCTCTCCACTCACACTTTAAGCGTGCGAACTCACTCTTTACCATGCACAAACATTTTAAAGCAAATGTGCAAACTTTTAAACTGACATACATCAACTTTTCAACAACCAGAAACAAAAATATGACGAAAACGTAAATGGAAATGAAGACAAAGAAGAAAACTTTGGTGCTCACATACACAAAATTTTGAACAATAATGCACAAACTTCTCTATACACATGCACAAAACTTTTGAAAATAAAAAACAATGAATATGATGGAAATAAAGATGAAAATTCTAGAATTTATAAAGAATAAGATGGAAACGAAAATAAAATGAAGGGAGATTTGGGAAGAAGAGAGAAAAAATAAAGAATAAAATAAAAAAAGGAGAAAAAACACGTATGATGAGAAAGAGTGGAAGTGTACAATAAGTGACAAATTTTGAGGTGTATAGATGACATTTATCCAAGTTAATAGTGTTCCTCCACACATTTGTGAAGTTCAAGTTCACACTACTAGTTAGTCGCTAGCTAGCAACACCACCATTGTTCTTTCCATTTTTCTTGGGGAATTTTATGTGTTTTAAATAATCAAAGAGATATTGAGAAAATGAACATGATCCTATATAAAATATTAAGATCACATCCACCATTGGCAAAAGTAATGGTAAAAAAGGAAAAGAAAACAATATCTGTTTAATCAAAATATGATATAAATTACAAGCACGAGAAGCCTAGTACATGCATCCAAATGAGGCACAATACCAAGATGATCTATCTATGATAAATTGATAATTGTCTCATTTATAATAGGATAAATATAATCATAAACAAAGCTTGAGACCAAAACCTACCCGATTATTTACATCATCTTCTTCCAATATATCTATATGAAAAAGTAGTATTAAAGTACATAACCCACGTGGGTCAACAAAATCACAAACACCTTAACAGACACGTTTGCTCAAAAACATGTTGTTTTGCATATATTTTGGAATGGAATGGGAACTCGTTCTCTTTTTATCCTTTCAAATCCTTGAATTAAAATACACTGTAATTGCTGGCCATTAGTGATAGCCTTCTTAAAGTGAAAAAATAAAATTGATAAAATAAACAAAGAGGATAAATTTATTTTCTCATCACGCGGAATTAAGGAAATATTATAAACCAAGTGATAAGATATTCTTCTTGGTGGAAAAGAAAATAGGAAACAGCAAAGTATGTAGTTGAAATTGTTAACTAAATTTTCATTTCAAGTTATCAAATTGAAGAAAGAAAAGCTGCTTGAACATTTCAATGATCTCCCTCCACTATGCAATAATAAACCTTTTAAGATAAATGATGCAAAGATTAAGACAATTAGATCTAAACTTGCGCGATCCGATCCATGAGAAAGAAAAGTTACTAAAAAGTATTAAAGAGAGATATGTAGTGTATTATTTATTTTAATATATAAATAAATTCATAGATGTTACATTAATATTGTAAACAATAATAACTAGTGAAAGGAAAACGGTATTTATTATAAAAATAAATAAATAAATAAAAAATAACAATAATACATGACCTCTTTGAATATACGGTAGAATCATATAGATATATGATATTAAAATGATCTTTTTTCTTTTGGGTTGACTCCATCTATGTGTTTATCCTTATCAACACTTGGCTCTTATATTTATACTTGTGTCACCTTTTTTAGTTTGCTTGCATGTGGTGTTTCTTTGGACCGTTACTTCTAAGGCATCTAATTTAGATTGATTTTTCATCTTATAACAATGTGTCATTTGTTACCATTTATGTCTTTCTTCTTTCTTTATAAATGTTATCTTAATAGTCTTGTGGTGGCTTATGATTCATCCTTGTCAATCTTGTATGGACAGATACTCCTTAAATCTAAACTGACAGTACCATAAATTAGGAATGCAATATAAAAAAGTAATGAAATGTTATGCTACTATATATAAACCTTAATAGCACCACAATGGCACTGCTTTGGACATATGTATTAAAATGTTCTTATGAATTTAAAAGGATTAGATGATATAAAATTAGAGTCCATTAAACACACCTCTACTAATTCAGTCTTTCAAAAATCAAAATCACTTTTCCATTAAAGAACTTTTCCTTCGATCAACCCATGTTCAAACATGGATGTTCACTTCTCTTATTGCTCCACCTTTTCGATCATTAACGTATTTTCTACTTTGTCTACAATGCTATCAAAGAAACAACACAAGACTTGCAACATAATCTTCGAGGATCAAAGTGACGTCTTACATATTTTGAAGACTAAAATGGTATCACAAATATTTTTTCGATTGATCAAATTGATATCACAAATCTTTTGAGAAGTCAATTGATGTCCAAATCTTTTAAGCAAAAGTTGAACTTGGAGGAAATTCATTGTGTGATTCTCTTGGTTCTAGTGAAAAAACAGTACATGTCTCTAGTCAAACATCCCGAACTATATAGAATGGGACCTTATTAAATACATAGGTAACAATCACAAAATATCAAGCCTTTAGATTTTAGACTCATGAAAATTTCTTGTATAGATACAGTATGACATATACCTTTGTTTCCTATTTAAATATTAGATTAATATATGACAATATGTTGATGTTAGATACTGTTATTTAACGATGGTGACGTGACCGATGTTAGGTGAGAAGGTGGATTAGGAAAAAGATGGAGTATAGGTTGAGCGGGAAGGAACTTAGCGATAAATGAAAATTGGAAAAGAGGGGAGGGAGCTATGTGGTCTTAGGGAGAAAAAAAATGAAATTGCTATCGGAGAAATTAGAGAGAATTGCATGGTTATATATATTATTAATTTTTGTTTCTTTTATGTAACTTCTCGGTAAATGGTTTATAATAGAGATTACCATAGACACAATGATAACCATCAGTAGCACTCACATGGAGGAGATTACTATACGGAACTGGAGTTTCGAGAACGAGAGAAGGAAATTCTAATAGTTAGTGACTCTACCATTAGCCTATAGTCCTTATGTTAGTTAGTTTTATTATTTGTGTTTCCTTTTTCTTGTCCTTCAAAAAAAAATTTTGGTAAACAAAGGGGCTAAAACCCAAAAGGAAAACAATAAAAACTAGCCTCCACGAGGCCACGCAATCTGAATCAGATCATTCAAAAGTAATGTGCGAGTAGCCGCTGGGGCCACATCAAAATAAGCGATCTCAAAGTTATCAAAGTTGTGACTCAGATTGGCAAGACAATTAGCAACTCGGTTGGACTCCCTGAAGGCATGTTGAAGATGCACCACCCAACTCCTTGATAAAAGTTTGCGAATCCGAGATATAATCGAGGCAGCTGGGTTTAAAGGATTAGGACAATTCTGGATAAGCTTAATAGCACTTTGTGAGTCATAATCAACTCGCACTTGTTGAAAATCACCACGCCAAGCAATATTTAGCACATGCAAAATGCCCCACAACTCGGCTATGGTAAAGGATGTCAAACCCAATTTGATCGAGAAGCCTTTAACAAAACTTCCTGATTCATCTCTAATCAGACTCCCACATCCTACACTGCCAGAGCTAAGTATCGAACCATTACAATTCGCCACCACCTATCCAGGTGAAGGAAAGTGTCAACAAACCAGATGTTCCTCCGAGTTGGAAGAGATAGGAGAAGAATAAATATCAACCGGAAGAGAATAATGCTTAAGCCCCAGACCAAAAGAAAACCAAAGATCACCAATACTAGAGGAAGAGTTATTAAAAATAAAATCATTATGAATGTACCAAAGATAATGAAGGGCCAAGCCAAATATCGAGCGCCATTCCTGGTCACTGTACCAACCAAAACGATGCCTAACTTCAGATTTTGTCTAAGCCATGTATGCAGGGATGCGCTGAAGAAATTATACCAACAAGAGGGACGCAATTCTTTATTCTGTTGTTGATTAAATTCTATTAATTTTGTAGCGATCTTAAAGATACTATGTATCGAATCTCCTTCAATGACTGTAGCAGGAGATAGGAATGTTACGCTATAAGTATCAACATGAGAGATTATACATAACTTGGAGTACGTACACCACATATATACACTATTAGTTTTTGTTTCTTTTATGCAACTCCTTGGAAATGGCTTATCGTAGAGCCATGATGACATGATGATAGCCACTAGCAGAACTCACACAGAGAAGATTTCCATATGTAGCTGGAGTTTTGAGAACGAGATTAGGAGACTCCGACAATTGGTGACTCTACCATTAGCATATGGTGACACCTTGGAGTGACACTCACAATCTCTAGTTCTATTTTCTTATGGATTACAAGAGGAAAAAAAAAAGCATGTATATGTATGTATGCTTGCATGTGGGGTATGTAGGTATGGATATGAAGTATGTGTATGTATGTAAAACGGTTCAGGTTGAGGTTGAGAATAATCAGTTTGAATCCTTCTCTATTTGCAATGTATTAGTTTAACATGAAAACGACAATACTAAAATGTACAAGGCAATGAAGATCCCTACTAAGTCACAGATGTTTGCTCCTAAGTTGCATTAATTTAAAAATTCGAAGAATGTGCTTTAAAGGTATTTTGTTAGCGGGATGCACCACTTTTAACCCGGAGAAGATACAATTTTTTTGTTATGAAAATTATGGAGATAATCTGCAATCCTGCATAATTGTTGGAATTAGGCTGTCAAAATGAGCACAACCATTTACTTGGTTAAATGGACAAACTATAGAAAGAGTTTTTGCTCATTTCTTCTCTCCCTCTTTGTAAAGATATAAAGTCTTCACTTAGGTAGGTAACCATTCCTTCTTTTAGGATAGCCTAGGGTAGTAGGCTTCGACACCGCCGCCGTGTTGTTGGTGGCCCACCGTAGTCCACGAGAGGCCGTGATGATGCCAGAATGCCGAAGCGATGCTAGAATCGCTACCGTGAGGCCTACCAGTTAAAAGATTTTCTTTAAGGATTTCTGACAGTGGTTTTGGTTGGCTTTCCAGGTACCAACGCCACACTACTAGGAGCCCACAATGCCAGCATTCCTTCGTTTCGCGACATTCCAGGTTGGTGAAAGAAGATGGTGACAATGATTATTTTATCTACCAAAACTACAAACACAACGAAGGGTGACACTAAGTTGGAGAAAAATAAAGCTACTAAAGGTTTTGTGTCAGCGTTGTCTCATCTTCATGATAAAAATATGTTTGATGGTCATTTACAGGAACATCGACTTTGTAATTCACGATAGATGTGGATTCTTAGCAGGTTGTTGTGTTATCAAGTACTACCTTCTTTTGAAATGAGTGAGGAAAAGAATGATGACTTCAAAGATAACGATGTTACATCCTTTTCTGTCATGATTGAAAAAAAAAATTAAGTTAAAAAAATTTAGTAGTATTTTACAACATTGTCCTGTTTAATGTGGTATTTGCATTGCTCTAGTACTATCTTTCTCCCTCCTTAGTCCACTACAGTTTATTTAATAAAGGTGTGTATATTTGCATTGCTCCACTACTATCTTAGTGTTTTTTTTTTAAATCACAACAAAAAGTTGACGAGAGAGTAATTAATATTATTTAGATTTTGAAAGCAAACAATTATTTATAAACATATTAAAATAGAAATGTGAGCAGTTATTAAAAAATGAAAGGAGTATTTATAATTAGACCTTTCTTGTATTCTCAAAGAAGGTGTATGAGTCCAAACTCGAGATATGTCTGCTAATATTATACATAGTGGTGTGCCTTGATAAATATTTCGTACCTATCAAGTATGAGACAAATTTAACATATCAATATACAGATGTATAAATAAACTCATGTACCCGAAAATAAATAAATAAATTTCAACTCGAAGCACAAAACCAAAAATAAAACACACACACCCAAAAAAGGGGGGGGGGGGGTGGAATAAACTAGGCCACTCCTCCTATCCACCAGACTAACCAATTTTGTGCATTAAGAATGTGGAAACGTGGCCACATTGTATTATCGTAACAATAAATTCGGACTTCAAAATTGAAAGAGCAATATAAAAACTATACACGGACTTCAAAAAAGTATCATTTAAAGAGGCTAAAAAACAATTATTCATAAAATTCTCTTAGATATATTTATATGTCGATCATAAGTCATAACTAATCGTAGAATGATTTTAACAAACTTGTTTAATTTGAGCAGCTATTTTATGTCAGTCAGAAATTTAGACCAATTCAAACTTTAACCTAAGCATTGTCATTTTATATCCATCGATTAAAAATATCTATATCTATGTATGACTTATTATTAATGTAAAATTTGTTTTATCAAATTCTTGGAGGAGTGATAAGTAGTCCAATCCTTCATAAGAATAAAAATACAAATTTAATTATAAAAAACACACTTATTAAAAGGAAAATTAATTTTCAATATTTCATCTCTCAAAATTATAAAAATAATATTTTTTTTACCATTTTAAAAAAGTGATTTCTCAAGTGCGTCATGAGATATTTACTCATTCTCACATTTAATAATATTTGAACAAGTAAATAAGTAATTCTCTGATATAGGAGTATAAACAAAATCAAAATTTTGATGCTCATTTTGGCTTGTCAAACAAGTTTTAGGTAAACCACATGGAAGAAATGCTGAGAGCAATTATTTTGTTAATGGGGATCAAAGTCAATTTTGTTAACCTAGCAATAGGCATAAGAATAACCACCGCATGATATGTGTTCCCATGTCCCACAACATCCTCATGCATGTGTTACAACAATAATGCTCATATATATTATGATTATTATTATCATTTCATTTTACTATTTCACCAAACATTCAAATTTCAAAACTACATTCCACCACCCTACAAAGTTTTCATCGGCCTAGCTAGCTGTTATTTATAAAAAAAATTAAACTGAATTGTAATGATTTATAAAATAGTTTAAATTGGTTCTTAATAAAATATATATAAGACAAACAAATCTATCAAATTAGAAAGATTAATAATAAAAATTAGAATATAAAATTAAATCTTGTGATTTTTTAAGTGGTTTTATAACATAGAAATAACTTTTAATTTGGACCACACATATATATAGCTAAAATTTGCCTTCATTATTTAATTTTGGTGTGAATATTTCTAATCTACTAGACACATCATAAGGCATGTAAGTTGAAAATTATTTATTATGGTCTTCATAGGAAAAACAAAAGTACTAGATTGTGGATTACGTATTCATGTTATGTGTTACTTATTTAATTACCAAGTACCCCCAAACACAGAGGACAATATTTGTGATTTAAACAAGTATTTTTAATTCTAAGATAATAGAGACGTTAATGAGTCTTTTCATTTTTCCAAGAGCAATATATAATATAAAGAGTCTTGTTATTTGAATTGATTATTTTATAATTTTATATAAGATATTATGTCAATTTATATATCATCTGTCATTAAATAAAATCTCGATGGAGTGTAGACTCCATTAAAATTTTATATAACATTAAATAAGATGTAAATTAATACAGTATTTCATGTAAAATAGTTACATTTAATATTTTATCAAATGTAGGACAACTTGTACTTGATGTCCATGTGGGTTTTCTTTTCTTATATGGACAGTCCACACATTGAAATTGTCAAAAAAGGGGGGAGTGAATGAAATAGCATAGAAACTCATAAAACTTTAGGATTCACACTTTGATTTGATTTGAATAGAATTTTCCATGTACCATAGAAAGTAGGAACCTCACCAAATCTGCCACTGACTGTGCTTTGATTTCATTTTGGCCCTGCCCTTAATTTTTTTTCTCTTGTTCTTCCCTTGGTTGCTCCAAATTCCATTGCATATATATGAGAATCACTCCCTCTTTCATAATCTGCTTATTTATTCATTGATTCAAAGTTTCTAGTTCCCAATCTTCATCATCCATCCCCTTTTGCTGGAAACTAGACTCTAACATGAAGCATCAAAGCTTGAACACAATGATGCTACAAAATTTGATAATACTAGTCACCATCCTACTCATCCGTTCACCAATTTGGATTGCAGCACAGGAAGTTGGTAAGCACAATTAACTCTTTATTCCTTTAAATTCTTTGATTAATGTTTCATCCTTAGTGGCTTGATTTGAATTGAGTAATTTCGGTCTAGTTGATTTCAATTTTCATTTCTTATTTTTTTTTCATAATTTCGTAAAAAAATAGTAGATACAAAAAAATCTTTATTCTTATTTACAGTTCCAGTTTTTACTGTTTTTTTTTTTTTTTTGCAAGATCATGAAAAATAAGCAACATGTCAAAAATAAGAAAATGAAGAAAAAAAAAAATGAGAACTCAGACTCTTAGATTATGTGTTAGTTAAGTGTTGTGCTAATAATCTCTCTGTGTGTTTCTGTGTTCTTAAGAGGATGAGCACGAATTTGATTACACAAAAGGGAGTGAGAAAGGTCCTTCACATTGGGGTGATTTGAAGAAAGAATGGGAAGCATGCAAAAATGGGGAATTGCAATCTCCAATTGATTTGTCAAGTCAAAGGGTGAGAGTGGTTCCAAAGCTAGGGATGCTAAAGAAGTACTATAAGCCTCAAAATGCAAGTGCCATGAATAGAGGCCATGATATTGCGGTAAATAATCATATCAAATCAAACAAAATCATCACAAGTTGTTACTACTTTTCCATGTTATAACTTCGTCTCTTTGGTTTGTATTTCTACTTTCAATTTTCGGTTTTCACTTTCTGTTACTAAAAACAAAAACAATAAATAAAAATGCAAATCAAATCCACCCTTATTTAATTTTTTTTTATGCATTGTATCTGTATGGTGATCATTGAGTTTCTTAATTGAGAATTGCTTTGAGTCTTCAAAAGATATTCATGCTCTAAATATCTTGATTTTGCTTCTATGCTTGCAAATCAAAGACTAATCTATTGAAAAAAATCAGATGATAATATAAAACTTTTTACTATCACTTTATATCAAACTTAATCTCTATCTATGCTAGTCTATAATCAATGTATATATGAACGGGACAATGACATGATTGAATTAATATACGTTTGAAGTAGGTCAACTACATTTTTTTTTTCTGATCTAATCAAAGTGTATCATTAAAACACCCAAGTTTACTCTAACGAACCAAAAGCATTGTAGAAGTCAAATGCTTTGCTAATATAACTATACATAAGGTATTTATACGTACAATGAATGAAAAGTCAATTATATATTATAATAATAATAACAATAATTTTTTATTGAAAAGATCTGATAGTTTTCTTTTATTTATTGATTATATAATTTTTATTTTATTTATATTTAAGTTGGTTGGCACTTGATTAATTTACCACTTAGCAAACGCGGTTTTTGTCCAAATCAAGCTGTATAGCATAAGATGTCTATTATATATTTATATATATATCGTTGTTAGTTAATTAGTCACAGAACATTAATGATTATTTGTTGGTCAACTTAAGCTTATTCAAATCTGAATTATATTTTCTTTTTTCTTCTTTTCTTTACATTTGGTATCCGGCTTCAATTACTAATAAAATCGACTGATCTAATTCGAAATACTGTAATTTGTCATTTCCAGTTTAATTTATTTTTTCTTTCAGAGTTTCAAATCCCAGACCCATTAGGAAGGCACCATCTTGCCTACCTTGAGTATTTATAATTAAATTATATGTATTCTAATGTAATGGATGCAGGTGAAATTGCATGGAGATGCTGGATCAATAAAAATCAACGGCACTGATTTCTTCTTGCACCAGTGCCACTGGCACTCACCTTCCGAGCACACCATCAATGGCCAGAGGTTAATTAGTGTGAGATTTTACCTCACAATCAATTTTTTTTTTTTTTGTTTACATTCCCCCCCACCCCCCTCTATAGAGTAAATTAATCACAATTTTTTATTATTTTGTTGTATAGTGGGTCTCAGTATTTTCTTACATAAACATGACTTTTACTTGTCAATAACTAAAAAATTATTTATTAATTTTTTGGTCAATAACTAAAAATTTTGATTAAAATAAAATATTAGGTATGACTTGGAGCTCCACATGGTTCATGAAAGCGCAGAGGTAAATGGGAAGACCAAGATAGCTGTTGTTGGGCTTCTGTACAAGATTGGTAGGCCCAATCCAACACTTTCCAAGGTAACCCTTTTTTTTCCTCTTCAAAAATATTGACCTCAACTTATCCAAAAAATAATAATAAAATAAAATAAAATAGTTTAATTATTATGCATCATCTATTTACACTACTTTATGATCACTTGTTGCTGAATGTGAGATTTTTGAGGTAATCGATGTTAAACTTAACTGTTTTTATTAATTAGATAATATATAAGTAGATAATGACATTGTATAAGGCTTTTAATTATGTATCAATCTATGAAAATTTATTTTTAACTAAAATAAATTCCTTTATATTGTCCATAATGTTTGAATCTTGAGGGCAGCTTTCTTTTTTATCCTAAAAAAAATTACATTTTAAACAAAAAAAAAAGTACTACATTATGATGATGATGAGCACATAACAAGGATATTTTCATTTATCTGAATTATTATTGTTCTTGAAACTATTTCAGTTGTCAAAATACATAAGAACCATGGTGGATGAAGAAACAGAGAAGAACATAGGGGTGTTTGATCCTTCAGAAATCAAGCTTGGTGGCAAGAAGTATTATAGATATATGGGTTCCCTCACTGTCCCTCCTTGCACTGAAGGTGTCATTTGGACCATTAATAAAAAGGTACTCCTATGTATATCTTCATTAAATTAGACTTTAATTGATAGGTTTTGTAACTTTTTATATTAGCATTCGATCAAATCACGTCTTACTTACATTATTTTTGAAGTGATAGGTGAAAGAGTCAAACATTTTTATAAATATAACAAAATTTGATTAAATGATAATAGTGCAAAAGAGTTTTACTCTATCAATATATAATAATTAAATTAATTATTAAAACATAACCAAATAATTTTCATAGTGTTCACAAGATGGTTGGCAGTAATTCTAACAAGTAACAACCTCAAAAAGAAAACGATTTTTTTTGTCCTGATTGAATTACTGACATTCAGGTCTTATTATCAAGAACTTAACTAAGTCGCTTTATTCTAATTGGATTGTAAGCTTACTTTTAGTGATAATTTTTTTTTTCATTCTCAATACTCAAACTCAAGAATACTGATTACAGAATCAATGTTTGCACCAACTTGACCAACCCATATTAATTGAAAATGAACACAATTTGATTAAATAAATATGATAAGATAATGTTTCTAATTATTTTTTTTAATAAAAAAAAACTCCTAATCTCTTATTGCCTTACATATCATGTGATTAAGTATAGTAATTGTTTATTTACATGAACAGATAAGAAGTGTATCAAAAGCGCAAATCAAATTACTAAGAGAGGCTGTCCATGATGTAAGTATTTTGGTTTAATCTATTGCACTAATTAATAATTAAATCACTATCAAAATAAATAAATAAATAAATTGTGTGATGCAATTGTTTGAATTATATCTTATTATTACTTATATTGTGTGATGCAATGTATTACAGCATGCAGAGCAGAATGCAAGACCTGTGCAACCCCTGAATCAAAGAGGGATACAATTCTACATCCCAAAACGCAAGGACTAAAGAGGGATACAATTCTATATCATAAATGCAACCCCTTATATTTATTATTGTTGTTGCAGTATAATAAATATTTTATTTATTTCGTAATTTTATTAAGAAACTCTTTAATTTGATTAATCGTTTATCCTATTATGCTCTATGTATGCATCCTGATCGTGAAGAGCTATGATTTGTAATTTCCTCCATCACCCTTGTGGGTCCATTATTTGTGTATACTTTTTGGTGGTAATAACATAAAGATGTTGGACTTATAATAAAGTTCTATCCCCCCCCCCCTTGAATCCGGTGATGTATGAATGTATATACCACACTATGGAAGAGAAATATTTGAATGCTGACGGAATGTATATTTAACGTGTGTTTTATGATTATTAATATAAGTTATTAAACACTTTAAATTTATATTAATTATTAGTATTGTTTATAGAACATGCATTAAATGTGCTCTATGAATAGGGCTGTCAAAATGAGTCCGGCCGACGAGCTTGACCTATTTACCCGGTTAAATAGACGGGCTTTACATTCAAAAAATAGACCCGTGAAAATTTAAAAAAAAATGGTCCGGCCCGTTTAAGCCCACGGGTTCACAAGCTAGCTCGTGAGCCTGTGAATTTTTTTTATAAAAAAAACCAAAAGGTACCTGTAAGAGATATAGCATAATAAAATTTCATTGGAATAGAAGAGTTATATAATTGGAATATATATATATATATATATATATGAGTTATTTTAGTAGCAAACTAAATTGCTAAGTTGTTTTAGTTATAATTAAAATATTTTTTAGATATTTTAAAACCTGTTGCGCATCACGTGGGTTTAAACTCTAGGTGTCAATTAAATACATTCTCTTGTTATCCTTTTTTCCTATCAAAGCTTTGCAAATAGCTTCTTAATTGAAAAATGCTACTACTTGTATATTTATCCAAAATTAAAGATTTCGTAATCACAATAAAGAGATAAAGACAAAAAAAAACCACAAAACCTTAATTTTTCTATATTTATTACCATCGGAAATGGATTCTAATATTTTACATAAACTATTTTTTTCTGATTAATTAATAGATAGATGATAAAAAAGAGTTAAAAATGACCGCGCATACTTATTCACAACTTTGTATTTAAATCATAAAAAATATACCAAAATTTTATTTTTTTTTAAAAAAAAATTAAACGGGCTAATGAGCTGACCAGTTTAGGCCCGCAGACACCAAATCTTAAAAATAAGCACAATTTTGGTCTGACCCATTTAGGAATTTTGGTCTGACCCATTTAGGCACGCGGGCCCAAACGGGCCGGGCCGACCCGTTTGACACCCCCTATCTATTAATATTAAAATATTTCACATAGAATTAGGGCGGGACTCATGGTCCCCTTTTTATTTAATTTCTCAAAAAGTGTTTGCCATCAACAATAATTAATCTCTTTTCGAGACTTAGAGATTATAGAATTGAGCATGTCTCTCTTAACAAAACCTTATTCATACATACAAGTATCAAACTTTTAACCAAAGAACTCAGTTCTCAAACAATATATTTTAGCATCTTTTATCACCGGAAAGGTGGAAGTGTTAGTGTAGAGTGAAACTCTCATCCAGATATAGCATGGATATATGTATGTTGCTTCTATTATTTTATTAAGTTTAACTCTGCGCATAATCAAGAGTAAATGTGACATGAGGAGGACGTGGGAACTATGCATGAATTAGTTGTTGATGTTATCAACCGTCAACAAAATGCGTCGCCACGTGCACCCCACTCGCCTCTGCCTGTCCACCAACGGGTCCCCGTCGGATTGCAGTACTCGTGGTCACGGTCAGCGCAGCGCCCTCAGGCAGCGAGCGACATTTCCCACATGAGATCGTTGATTAAGTGCAATTCCGATTTTGACCGCCGAAATATGGAACGTTCATTATGATCCCTCCGATGTTTAATGGCGAGAGATTGAGGTCGAGCGCACGTAGGCGCTGCTTCCCATTATGAAGAGGTCGCGCAGCCATGGGTCAAAGTGGGTTGGGTATTGGGCTTGGGCCTTGGCCCATTGGATGGCGTCGTCGTAGGCAGCGGGGAGGAAGAGGCAGATTGAGGTGTTGGCGGCGGTTGGATTTGGAGGTCGTAACTCTACTACCGTCCTAACCCTAATACAACCCGCATACTAGATCGAACTCTAAACCCATTTTAAAAATCTCAACACATTCCATTTCATTTTTGTCCAAAATAAATGTCTCAATCTCCAAATTCACTACAAAGAAGATCAAGTTTACAACTTTTTCAGACAATGTTGTTAAATTTGAGATCTTATATAAGATCAAAATAACAAAATAAAAATATAAAACATGAAATCGTAACATAATTTGAATTATAGAATCGTGTAATTCAATTAATAATAATATGATTGACTAACCTCTTCATAATTATAAAATTTAAATCGAGATCTTAACGACTTTGTTTGGAAATAAACATGGTAGGCTCTCAAATACTGTCACACTTGTGCAAACAATAAAGCCTAGATCCCCAATAGTGACCATTACTTTGACTTTCATGAGAGAAAAAGTTAAAGACAGATGTGTGGCTGCTGGGATTCGAGCCCAGGTCTCCACGGCCACAACGTGGAATTCTCACCACTAAACTACAGCCACATGATGGCATTGATGTGCCGCAGAATTATACTCCTTATAATTAAATGTACAGATAACCCTTCATGATTTTTTATTTTCATCAGTACCCGAATAAAATTTCTAATATTAATAATAAATTTCATTCATTGAAGATTAAATAAAGAAAAAGAAAAAAGAATGCATAATATTTATGAAAAACATGGATAATGTTACTTTTCCTTCGTCAGATATTAATGTTGTGTGGTGCTTAATTTCAGAGTATTATTGATTTAGAATGTGGTTATGTCTTGCTTTGTTTTGGGCTTTGTGCTGGTTGTGGTGGTTGTTTGTAGTGTAGCTTTGTTTATGTTTGTTGTTCGGTGCGAGCTTGGAGTTATTAATCGTTTCTTTTATTTTTTCTCAGTAGTTGTATTTGTATTGGTTTGGCTAAGTTTGTTAGGTTTATCCTATGCTCCACCTATTTATGGGTCTCGGTGAGTATTATGTATCTAAAAGAAATAGGTAATGTTACTTGCACCTTTGTGTATACAAAACCCCATTCACCACTTCTTTAGATTTAGAATAATTCTCAAGGTTTTTTTTATAAAAAAAAAATTAAAATTCCATGACCTTTATCAACTTCAAATATCAATATAATGATAATTTTTGTTTTTCAATATCTTTAATTTAATTGTGTTTATTAATGAATAATGATTACATTAACAAAGAAAGTTAAATAATGATTACATTAGTAAAATTAACAAGAATAACTCTGTCCATTTAATTTGTACTATTACTATAATTATTTGGTTTTTCCTTCGGTATTGTTTTGCTTTATTAATCTTAATTTGATAGATATTATGAAATGATCCAATAATATATATGTAAACCTCCTTTATTTTCACTTTCAAATAATGAAAATGAATAAATTTATATATCTAAGATCATAACTTTGATCTCAATCACAACATGCAATCTAACAATATTTGAGATATACACTACCCAAGACGATTAAGAATTGTGAATCTATAGATTGTTCTTTGTTCTTCTTCAGATCTGTAATTGAGAGAGAGAGAGATATGAGAAAGAGAAGAGTTTCTCCTATTCCCCTTGAAACTCAAAGTGCATGTGTAAGGTCTGTCTCAATGGGGGCAATATCCTTGTATATGAGATTAAGAGGAATGATCTCTCCCTATAAGGTAGCATAAAGTATTTACCCTATAACATATCTAAGCAACCACCAATAATAATAATTATCACAAGAAAAATTTGGCTTAAATGAAATGCTTTAATGTTAATCTGCACATAATTTTCAATTGAAAATTCATGAACTAGCAATTAGAGGGAGGAAGAATGTAATGAGGTGAAATTGTAATAGGCTGAATTGTAGAGATTGATGAAATATTTGTGGTATTTCCCGTAATTGTGGTATTTGAATTACAAGAGAAATGGATGGTGATGGAAAATTAGAGAGAGAATATCCTAGAGAGAGGGGTTAGGATCAAACCAATATCAATTTCCATACTAATGCAATACCCTTCTCCCCCTATTTATAATAAAATTGGCTCCACTAATTGGACCAATTTCTATTTGGGCCTTTACCCATATAAGTCCGTTACAATACCCCATCCTTTAAAAATGGACCTTGTCCTTAAGGTCCAAAAAGAAAAAAAATAAAAAATAAAAAACATATCTTCCCAGATCCCATTGCATAATGTGGAATTTGCTAAAATCAATTGTGCCAACTTTGAGTAATTTCAGAAAAAAAATTGTGATGATAGTAGCCCACTTCATGCCATGCCCATTGAGCAAGGTCCAACATTCGTATTGGGCTTGGCCCACTTGCTCATTTCTGGGTTGCACTAGACCCGGGAGACTCCAAGGCTCCCTTTCCTCATTTTCCCCCACTGAAACCCTAATCTCCTTCTTCCTTGTAAAACTCATAGCAGCTACTGCCCTTCCCATCACTAGCAGTGAGGCTGCCGCCGCTGGCATGACCTACGAGGTTCCCCTGCCGGTCGTTCTTCCCCAATCGCGATTAAGGGCAGGTCGTGTCCTTTTACTTCCACTCGCCTCCCAATCCTCTCCATAGAGCATCACGAACAGCATGACCCTTCTTGCCGCTTCTTTTTCTTTCCTGTTGGCGCCGCCATTCCCAAAGGAGCTTTTGCCGTCGACCCCCCTTCCCCCTGGCGTGTCGCCGACCTGCTCGCGTTCTTCTGCCGCCACCTTCATCTCGGCGTTCGCCATCACGTTTTCTCTCCCGAGCAAGGCAAGTGGTGCGACGGCAGCCCCTGGCCTTCGCTAGTACTCGCCGGTCACCGTCTCTGAGGCGTCGGCCGCTCCCCTGTTGGCGTCGATGTTGTCGCGGTCCGAAGCACCACGAGCTCCGTCGTCCGCGTCCGCTGTCCTCTTCTTCCACGCCTCCAGAGGCCGTGACGTAGTTCGGGCCCCTCAGATCCCCCTTGCTTGTCGCCCGCCACTGCGACAGCCACTGCACTGCTGCTGCTCTCAACCTGCCCGCCGTCTTGCTCTGGTCCGCTGTCTTTGAGTTTCGCCGTCATCAACGATGATGTGCGCGGCGGTGCTTCTCCTTCCGCAGCCGCTTGGGCCCCCTCCGAAAACACCACCGACCGCGCTGTGCCGGTTACGGCGTGGTGACTCCTTGTTCCTGGTGGTTAGCCGCTGACCTCCCTCATGCTCGAATCTGGCGGTTTCGGTGGTGGCTTCCATTGTTTTGACTCGAAAAATGCTGAGGATGGATCTATATTGTGCAGACCCAATTTCGGTTTAGGTAAGTGGAATTTTACCTCCCTTGCAGCTTTAATTTCAACATTTTCATCTACCTCTGCTTGAATTGATGGATTGATGAACTTTAATTATGGATCTGCTGCTGTTGAATTGATCTGTGCATCTAGATTTTCCTTTGTTTCTGCTTCTATCATGTGTGATTGTTGTTTCTGTTGTTGAATATCTGGATCTGTTTCTGATTCGCACTGTAACTTTGATTGCAATTCTGCTACTGCTTCTTCCCAGTCTACTTCCCATTCTGAGACCTGATGCTGTTGAATTTCTGGTAGAATTGGACTGAAATCTGGTTGATAGCGATGCAGGAAGGCTATCTCGAAGGTCATCCAATCGGCCGCCAGATTGCGCCTTCTCCACAGCTTGAACCATGTGCGAACGCGACCGGTCAGTCCTCCTTCAACCTGCAGCAACCTCTGGAATTCTGGCGTTCCGTTGGCGTTCCAAAACTTCGACGCGCAAAGAAGCCACCAGTAGTCGTGCTCGCCGTCGAACACCGGCAGAACGGCGCACAACGGAATATGGCTTGAGCTCTCTGAACCACCATGGGAAGCGGTAACCGCCGGCATGGTGTTCAATGAAAGCACCATTGTAATGAGGTGAAATTGTAATAGGCTGAATTGTAGAAATTGATGAAATATTTGTGGTATTTCCTGTAATTGTGGTATTTGAATTACAAGAGAAATGGATGGTGATGAAAAATTAGAGAGAGAATATCCTAGAGAGAGGGGTTAGGATCAAACCAATATCATTTTCCATACTATTGCAATACCTTTCTCCCCCTATTTATAATAAAATTGGCTCCACTAATTGGACTAATTTCTATTTGGGCCTTTACCCATATAAGTTCGTTACAAAGAATGTTGAATGAGGTATATAATTTAGCTTATAAATATCAAAAGGGGCATATCTCCTAACCTTGCTGTCCAATTTATGGGAACCCGTATTCTGGTTGGCCACCTTTAATTTTTCAATTAGGAAAATCAGAAGAATCTAACTCATAATACAAAAAACACTCTCATGATTTTTTTTTTTCTCAAAAGAAAGTAAGAAACAAAGAATCACTCACACTCAAGCCCTTTTCAAATTACAAATGGATGTGAAATCTCTCAAGAATAAAAGCTCTTAAAGATTTGAAAAATAGAACCAAAATTTTGATATTTAAAAATAAGAACAAGTTCTTGTGAGAGAAAAAAAGAGGAGATGAAGATGAAGCTGAAATGCTTTCTCATAGCAAACCAATAAGCATGAATGGCTTCTCTTTTCTCAATTTTCCTGCTGCTACTCGGTTCTAATATAAAGATGGAAAGGATTATGACCGTTGCATGAAAACGTCCTTGCATTGTGTGTTGTCCAATTCCCCATTGGTTCTCAATCTGTTCTTGGACGTGAGCTGGCTGTCCTTTTCCTTCTTCTCCATGAAAAAGGGCTGCCAATTTGAATAAAAACAATTTTCCTTTTATTCTTATCCCTTTGGTAATATCCTTCCATAGTCATTACTAAAAAATATTCATCCATAGTACATGTGTCTTTTCCCTTTAATTATGCATTTTCGTTGCAAGAAATATTTGCTATTGCTTTTTGAAATAGGAGGGCACTCCCTCCTAGTCCTTTGGTGAGTTGTTCTTGTCCTTGCTTCCTTTATTTTTGAAAATATGTGATGAAGCTTTCAAAATGAGATCATTGTCTACCGGTTCCTTTCTATTCTTTGGATAATACTCACTTGCTGACTCATCTTTTTATTTTCTCTTGCTTGCTCTCTTCATCACGTTTCTTTCACCTCCTTTCTTGAATCCAAGAGCTTCTTGGTGTGTTCCCCTTTTGAGAATATCCTTCTAGTGGCATAAGGCTTCTTCAGTCTTCTGTTTGCATTGCATTTGGGTTGTTCTTGATTAATTTAGTTGGCCAAGAGATTATGTTGGGCAAAAGTCCTTGTTTTGTTTGTATTTGGCCCGCGTTACTTTGTCAAAAACAAATCTGAAACACTCTATCAACTGATTAAAAATTTCACACAATGTTTGTGATCACTTGATTTAAGAATTGTTTTAAACCAACAACCTCCCCTTGATGACAAACATAGATCCAAAAATACAGAGTTTGAAGAGATAATTTCTGAGTTACCTCTCTGTACAAAAGATAGCTTCTCCCATTTTGACAAACATGAAAATAAATATTGAAAAAAACAAAGAGTAGTTAAAAATAATCTTCTTTTGCAGCTTTTACTCCCCCTTTAGCCATATAAATATGATTGAGTCCCTGCTGGTGTATTTTACCAATTCATTATGTAGTGAAGAGCGATATGCTCATTTCCATTTTCTCTCTAAGTCATTGTAGAACTAGGTTTCCTTAGTTGCTCTAATTTTTTTATATAATATGTTTTAATGATGACAAATACAATATGTTCTAATTGTCTTTGCTTATTGTATATGCTTATATTTGTAGAACTAGGTTTTCCTAGTTGTTCTATATCTTGATGATGACAAATAGAATATAACAAATAAATAATGACAATGAGAATGCAAAAGGATGTTATATGCTAAAAAAGATTACATTTGATGTTGTATGATCGAACTTGATGATATCATATAGCTTACACATCATACAATGATAAATGAAGAATATTCTTTTGAGAACATATCCAATAACTTTCCATATATGCATTGATGGATTAAATGTTGGATATATTTGTGTCTAAATGAATATATACATATATATCAAGTGCTATAGTGTTAGAATGCATGCATGTTATGCAGAGAATATTATTTGATTAATATAATGATTTGATCCTTGCCTAATGGTATATGCATGATGCTTTGATTGATTTATAGAATATTAAGATATTGGAACACATTGGACTAACTATAGTTTCAAATGAATAATCTTTTATGTATAGGAAAGTCCAAGGCATCAAGAACAAGATGGAACAAGAAGGAACATATTCATATGATGCCCAAAGTCAAAAGACGGAACATAAAATATTTATCCCATATAGAACATGGTAATGCCGAAGATAGAATTCATGAAGAATACAAAGTCCAAGCAAGATGTCAAAATGATATAGTCTCTTAGGACTTAAGGTATTCTTGTCAAAGGAAAATTGATATATATATATATATATATATATATATATATCTAAACTCTTGGAATGATGCTCTTAAATGATCTTTTGATTCTATGAACTGAAAATGGTTAAGAATGATAATAGGAATCAAAAGAATGAGAGAAATGATGAATTTGGCTCAAGCAAACTTGAGTCATTCGAATGACCAGGGTGTGTGATTCGAATGACCTGACCAAAAAGTTATAACGACTATATTTGCTTGAGTCATTCGAATGACTAGGGGTGTGTCATTCAAATGACCAAACTTCAGAAGCTTAAAACGGCTAGTTTTCAACGGACAAAAATTAGAGAATTAATGAGTAACGGCTCACATTTCTAGCCAAGTTCTTCACTCCCATCATTATTATACTTCATACTATCAATGGATTAATATTTTTCATTATCATAAGAGCAATAGAGAGATATTATCAATACTCCGAGTAGAGCTTCAATTTGTATCATCCACTATTTGAGAGAGTTTCTTTTTCTACACAAAAAGTCTATACACTTATAAAGAGGGTGATGTATCCCTCTAGTTGCTTAGGGTGTGATATCCCTAAGGATTGGTTCTTCAGGCTCAAACACAAAGGTGGGGGATCCTAAGTGTGAGGAATGCTCTTGAATGTAAAGGTTTTTCAAGAACCCAAATTAGAAGCTTGATGATAGTGGAAAAATCTTAAGCAAACCACTTGGGGACTAGACGTAGATCACAACGGTGGTCGAACCAGGATAAATTACTGTTTGCAATCTCTCTAACTCTATTTCTTTATTTATTGCAAACTTATATTATTGTCTTGTATATTTGAGAATTGCAAAATTATACATTTGTTTATAATTGTTTATAATTTGCTCTATTGATCTTATTGTTCAATCAACATATATAATTGAGCAGACTTATAATTATATCCTTAATTGATATATTTCACGGCATAATAACTTTGATTGCATGAAAATGCAATATTTGTTAAAATTAAAATAATTTCTTAAATACTCAATTCACCCCTCTTGAGGATTGGTTGCAACTATTCTAACAATTAATGGTTTATCATTTTTGCGAGTTTGATCACTATAGATCATTTGCAAGTGGATTTGAACAAGCAGGTACAAGATGTGCAGCCATGGTAAAGAGTAAAAGTTGAACACTCGATCGGTTGAAAACTTTGAAAGGGTGGTCATATATAAGGCAAGGCTTGTGGACACATACTGCCACTCTCAAGACTGCACGTTGAAGATAATTCCAACATGCTCACCACTCACCGCTGCTTCAGCAGCTCACTGGATCTCAGTGCTTCACATTTCATTCGAGGCACTCATTTCCGTGTACATGAGGGTAGTGGATACTTTGTCTACGACAACTACGAGCACACCATCATTTTTGTCTGCATTGTCACATACCTCCTCCATCTCAAATTCACATTGGAAAGATTGAGTTGCAAGTGGCACTTCATCAATCAAGGCTGGGACTGGGTGAATTACAAGGGTGGGGTGTACTTGTCCATAATAATTACTACTAATCAGCAATGCTTAATTATTAATAATAAACTTAAACAATGGACCTTAATATTTTAACATCTAATCAATTTGAGTTATCATAAAACATAACATTACTTTATTTTAATCCACACAAAATCTCCATCTGAAAATTTATTAACTAGCAATTCAATGAGGTATATAAGCTTATAAATATCAAGAGAGGCATCCCCTAACCTTGTTGTCCAATTTATGGGAACACGTATTCTAGTGGCCTCCTTTAATTTTATCAGAAGAATCATGTAATTAAGTATATGTATATAATAGCTTTGGCATTGGTTGGCATTTTTGCAAAGCACTCAATACAGATAGTAGTACGCAGGATAGTGTGACGAATAAATTAGGAGTTTTCCATATTTTATTATGCCACGTACCCCGTTCTTCAACCATGAGCTATGATTGTGTACCTTTAAAAATTAGGAGTAGATTTTTCAATATTTTATTATGCTACATATATTAGACATCAGAGGTACCCATGCTTTGACTTTTTTTTAATAATAGATGCATGCATTTTATGTGGCTTATTTTTAAAATCATAAGGGTTAGAACGTTTGTTATTAAAATTGTTCACATTTTGTTAAGGAGTGAACAAGATGCTTTGCTTTGAGCCACTAATAGTAGCTATAAACCTATATACATGATGCTGCTATATATATTGGCCAATTACGTGCCCCTCACAACCCTTCCAATTCCTTACGCTAAGAATCTCTCTTGCCCAATTATTTGATCACCGTCCATGCATGTATATTTTAATATTCCACTACCCTTTTTTCGTTAATTTTCTTCAATTATTGGTTCCTTTCTTAAGAAAATATTAAATCTTTTTGGTTCTAAAAGATAATTCTCGCATGAATACGAATCTAATTTCTTATAATTAGAGACACTTACAGTAAAAATTAGTTTCATCAATTTTAATATTCAAAATACACTTAGGTGCTTCTTGTTTTACTATCTTTATCCTAAGGAATTATTGGCTGCTCATGGAGTACCAATCTAAATTGTCATCTACCAGATAATAGAGTAGTAATTTAAATGAAAGTGTAAGTTAGTGATGTTTTAAGTTAAAATGTTATTCTATTATTAAATAGATCATAGTTCACTTTTTTTTAGCAAAATTAATAGGGTTGATCAGACATTTTGTTCTCCATACAGAGCCATACACAACTCCTTGCGTTTAACACGTTGCATGATCTTTTTTTTTTATACATCGACGCCACTAATATTTAAACGTCTAACTTCGTGAATATTACCCAAACTCTTCACCACTAAACTTTTCTAAGTGACTTAACATGATGCAAGATAAAACTGTTACACAATTCACTTGATGTTTCATGAGCAAATCCAATAATTTTTGGGGAGTGTATATAAATATGAAGGATTATATATATGTCTCAACAATCATTTCTCTTTGCTTTGATGTTATTATATATTAGGCTTATGATTATAATTAACGTCTCCCTAACTTCAATTTGGCTAGAAAATTACACTTAGATAAATACACAATTCAAATATTAAATGGATAAAAGTTAGATAATACTTTTTTAAAATGGAAAAGAGCTAGATAATACTTATATATATAAACACCAAATATACTTACATATTAGTCAATCACTACATGTTACTACATAAAATGTGCTTACCGACACCAAATGATTGGATTGAGATTAATGAAATGAAATATATGAATCAAATAATTGGGTCATGTATATATCCGGCGCCATTGTTGGGTTTTTGTCCAATGAGGTAGTGGCTAATGTGCTCACAATAAGTGGTTAGGGTCAACACTTCACATGAATTAATGCCCTCGTTTAACAAGTGTGTGAACACTTAATTGTAATTAATAATCCAAATATAATCTCATGTCACAAGTCATAAGGATCGTGTACAACCGATGATTTCTACAACTGGAGTTTGTTAAAGTGATTGCAAATTGAATTGGGTTCAAAATTAATCAAACTAAGCTGTACTACGTATAGCTAAAAATTAAGATTTATTAATGAACATAAACATCAACAAGAAAAGAAAAAGAAAAAAAAAAAGAACAAAAGGAGATAATTAAAAAATTAGTAAAATGGGGGTAGTGAAAGTTGCAAATTGTGTGCGGTTCAAGGCTTGCAAACCAATCCTCCAAGAGGAATCGTGGAGGAAAAGTAAATGGTGTTTGCTTCGAAGCCAACCGAATCTCACTAGTTTTCCTAGCCTCCTCATACTTCAAATTGCATCTTTCACTAGAGGAAGAAAAATAGAAAGAGTTCTTGCATAAAATATTAATTTAATGAGTTTAATTGCTATGCACATTTTTATACTGTTATCCAATTAAATATCGTTACATGTGTAAAAATAGTTGATCCTCTCATCTACAATTCAATAAGTCATGCATTTAAAATAGTTTAATTGAATGACAATGTAAAAAAAAACTTTACACCGTCATAAATAATAATTAAACTCTTAATTTAATATATTACAAGAAACTTTATAATAAAATTAGATTCATTAACTTCATTCACAGTTCACTCATTTAAATTTAAACCTCGTCAACTTTATTACAGTTATATCTAAATACGAAATATTAGATTTTATACATACTAAAGCCAAGAAAAAAAATGTCATAAAGTCATCAACTATAACATCATTGAATTGGCGAAATAACATGATATGATTATTAATTCTTGATTTGTATAATAATGTTTTAGGGGGCATACACCTTTTGCATCCACTTTGAAACCTTGTCTCACACCAGCCAATATATATTAACACCGTCATCCACTCTCATTCCATCCCTCATCACCACCCTCTTCCTCTCATCATTTCTATGATCAAAAACATTTGTGTTGTCACTCACTAGACTCTTTCTTCTTCTTCTTTTTTTAATTGTGGAAGATATTGCTCTCGCATTTATACGTAAACAACAACATGATGCAACCAGTCCAAGAAGAACTAGTTGTCATCAAAAGCAAGCGCACCAAGCGCCACCAAAGGCCGCATTCCCCGCTTGGCCTAGTCACCAACAACATGCCTTCACCAAATTCTAATTCCACTAGCAATTCAGGAGGAGCAATGATTGATGTTGCGACAAGTTCAACTACAACCTCCATTGAATTGAGGGACAGAACAACAACAGAATTAGAAGAGGGTGATGATGATGAAGACATGGCCTATTGTCTCATTCTCTTGGCTCAAGGCCATAATGATCATGATCACAACAAACACAAAGCCCCACGACCATCACAACATGATAAAAGGTCATGCCTTTACCAATGCAAGACATGTGATAGGTGCTTCCCTTCATTCCAAGCCCTTGGCGGACACAGATCAAGTCACAAGAAAGCAAATGGCACAACAACTCATAGTAAAGAAGAAAAACAAGGAGTTACAAGTTTTCTGAATGAATTACATGATGATCGTTATTATGATGCCACCTCAACCACAAGCACCATCCTCTCTCTACAATTATCACCGACAACAACAATTAAGTCTTATCCCACTATGTGGAGTCGGCTACGTAGATCAGATATTGATGCTACAGTGTCCTGTCATGGATCAGATAGGCCTAATTTTGATGGTAGCAACACAACAATTGCTAGTAGTGCTATTAATGCAAGATCCAAGGTGCATGTAATAGAGGAGAATCTCTAACTAACTTTGTTAGGAGTTAGTTAGAGTTTGTTAGCTTGTGTTAGTTAAGCTTATTTAGCTAGTCTCCAATAGCTTGCAAAGCAAGTCACTATGTATTGTGTATATAAGAGCTCAGCTCTCATCAATTGAATACAACTTCAATTTCTCATTCTCATTTTCCTCACTGAAATCTAATATGGTATCAGGAGTAAACGCTTCCGCATTCTTTCTCCCGTGCTACTTTCTTGCACTTTCTTGGTTGTTCTTGCATTTTCTCGGCTTTTCCTGCACTTTCTAAGCTTCTGTAATTTCTTTCTCTGCTCTCATGGCGACCGATGACGATGCTTCTGATCCCGTCTCTGGTGGCGCCTCTCATCCTCCACTGGATCCAGCTTCTGATCCGTCCTCTCCTTACTACCTTCATCCGAACGAGAATCCATCTTTGATTCTTGTCACCTCCCTCCTTCACGGTGCTAATTTTCACAGCTGGTCCCGCGCCATGCGCATGGCCTTGCTGTCGAAGAACAAACTCAAGTTTGTTGATGGTTCCATAACCATGCCGTCCACCTCCTCCTCTCTGTACGGACAATGGGAACGGTGTAATCACATGGTAATTTCTTGGCTTCTGCGTGCTGTAGATCCGTCCATCGCTCAAAGCGTCCTCTGGCTCGATAAGGCCTACGATGTGTGGACTGAGCTCCAAGAACGTTTCTCCCAGGGCGATTTACTTCGCATCGCTGACCTGCATGAGGAGATCGCAGCCCTGCGCCAGGGCGACTCCACGGTCACCAAATTCTTCACTGACCTGAAGATGCTGTGGGATGAGCTCGATGTTTTCAGGCCAATGCCGATATGCAAGTGTCCTGATCCGTGTGCATGTGGTGCCTTTCTTGAACTCAAGAAAAGGATGAATGCAGATCGGGCAATAAAGTTTCTCAAAGGACTCAACGAATCCTTCAATCAGGTTCGGTCTCAGGTTCTTTTAATGGACACTCTCCCCCCTATCAATCGAGTCTTTGCCTTGGTCCTTCAACATGAACGCCAGTTGGCATATGAATCCAATGATTCTCGAATTAGTCTTAACTATGCTGCCAAACCTGTGATGGGTGATACTGGTAAGAAGCAACAACCTGAACCCGGGAGAGGCAAACCAAATGGCAAGAAATGCTCATTTTGTGGTTATCGTGGTCACACGGTGGATGAGTGCCATAAGAAGCATGGCTATCCCCCTGGATATAGGTCCAAGAAAGTCACTGCTAATGCTGTTACTAGTGCTGAGAATGGTGATAGTCATGGCCCTTCTGCTGGTGCATTCAATTTCACTCCAGACCAATACAACAGCCTCCTTGCATTGATTCAGAAACCAAGTCCTGCTCCCACTGCTCAAGTGAACATGGCTTCCTCAGCCACTTCTAGTTTCACACCAACCACAGGTATTTCCTGGATCTTGGACTCTGGCGCATCTAATCACATATGCTGTTCCTTGCATTATTTTCAGTCTTACCAGGAATTATCCCCTCCCACTGTCATTAATCTACCAAATGGCCAAGTTCTATACTCCAAGTATGCAGGATCAGTTCATCTTTCTGATTCCCTATGTCTTTCCAATGTGCTGTATCTACCTAACTTTCAATTCAATCTAATAGCCATTACACGGTTATGCACTGACTTGAATTGCAGACTTACTATGTTTTCTGATAAATGTCTCATTCAGGACATTCACAGCTTGAGGCAGATTGGCATTGCTAAAGCTAAGGATGGCCTTTATGTGCTAGAGAGTCCTTTACCTTCCTTACATTCTGCTTATGATTCACAATTTGTCAATCAAATTTCTGTCAATAAATTTGATCTTTGGCATTATAGATTAGGCCATATAGGCTTAGACAAAATAAAACAGCTGCATGATGTACACAGTTTCATTAGTGTTTGTAAGAATTCATTACCATGTGATATATGCCATTTCTCCAAGCAGAAAGTTGTTCCTTTTGATATCAGTACTTCAGTTTCCTTGGCTCCCTTTGACCTGTTGCATGCTGATATTTGGGGTCCTGTCCCAACCCCCTCTCTTCAAGGACACAGATATTTTTTGACCATTGTAGATGATCATAGTCGACATACATGGTTATATTTGCTAAGGAGTAAAGCAGAGGCCTCACCTGCTCTCAAGAACTTTATAATTCTGGTTGCTAACCAATTTGGCACGACTGTCAAGGCTCTTAGATCAGATAATGGCCCTGAATTTGGGATGACAGAATTTTTTGCAGCAAGGGGCATTATTCATCAACTCAGTTGTGTTGAGACACCACAACAAAATGCTGTGGTCGAAAGGAAACATCAGCATTTGCTTAATGTCACCAGGGCCCTCCTTTTCCAAGCCAACCTGCCACCCTCATTCTGGTCCTATGCAGTCATCCATGCCTGTTTCTTATTAAACAGAATTCCATCTAAAGGATCAGCCAACCAATCCCCCTTCAGTATCCTTCATGGCAAACCAGCTGACTTGACTTTTCTAAAAGTTTTTGGTAGCTTGGCCTATGCCAATTCCCTACACAGGAACAGAACCAAACTGGACTCAAGAGCCAGGAAGTGTGTCTTTCTGGGTTATAAGGCAGGTACTAAAGGTTTCTTACTCTATGACCTCCACACCAGAGAATTGTTTGTGAGTAGAAGTGTGTACTTCTATGAAAACTATTTTCCCTACCATGGTACATCCTGCTCATCTAATTTGGCACCTAAGGAGCCTATTCTTCCAGCTGCAATCCCTGTCCCTGACTTGGATCATGATATCCCTCCTCCTCATGTCCATCATTCTGAGCCTGCTCCCATGCATCCTGTTGCTGCTGTTGAACCTATCTCTAGTGCAGATGACATTGAGCTTGTTCATGCAGCCCATCCTACCAGGAAATCCACAAGGCCAAGGCACACCCCCTCATACTTAAAGGATTATCATTGTAACCTGATAAAGAATCCTGACCTAGCCATCCCTGATGTGGATTTCTCTACTAATTACCCACTGCAATCTGTCCTATCATACAATCACCTCTCTGCTACTCACAAATCCTATGTACTAGCTACCACCACCTTGGTTGAACCAACCTCATATAGTGCTGCTGTTAAGGATCAATGCTGGAGGGATGCAATGGCCAGTGAGATAGCTGCCCTTGAACAGAATTCAACCTGGAAATTAGTTGATCTACCAGAAGGAAAAACTCCCATAGGCTGCAAATGGGTGTACAAAATAAAACTAAAGGCTGATGGATCCATTGAGAGGTATAAAGCTAGGCTGGTTGCAAAAGGCTACACCCAAACTCATGGCATTGACTACATGGAAACCTTCAGCCCGGTGGCTAAAATGACTACAGTTAGATTGTTGTTGGCTCTAGCAGCAATCAAAGGCTGGCATTTACAGCAATTAGATGTGAATAATGCCTTTCTCCATGGGGATTTGCATGAGGAAGTCTATATGAAGCTGCCTCAAGGGTTTAAGTGCTCTAAACCTAATCAAGCTTGCTTATTGCTTAAGTCTTTATATGGTTTGAAACAGGCCAGCAGGCAATGGTTTTCCAAGCTCTCTCATGCCCTTCTCTCCCTTGGATTCTCTCAATCTCAATCTGACCATTCCTTGTTCCTCAGAACCACAGCCACTTCCTTCACAGCCTTGCTTGTTTATGTTGATGATGTGATCTTAGCTGGAGATTGCCTAGCAGAGATTCACTCCATTAAGTCATTCTTGGATGCCAAATTTCGAATAAAGGACCTGGGAGACCTGAAATTCTTTCTTGGACTCGAGGTAGCTCGATCCAGCCAGGGGATATCAGTCTGCCAGAGAAAATATGCTCTGGAAATTTTGTCTGATGCAGGTATGCTTGGTTGCAAGCCTCTCCACACCCCAATGGTTGCCTCTCAAAGATTATCCAAAAATGAGGGAGCTCCTCTGCCTGATCCTGCAGAATACAGGAGGTTGATAGGCAGGTTGATATACCTGACCACTACCAGACCTGACCTCTCATTTTCGGTTAACCATCTAGCACAATTTCTAGCCAATCCCACTGATGTGCATCACAGAGCTGCACAAAGAGTCCTTCGGTTTATTAAGTCTGATCCTGCACTAGGACTGTTTTTCCCTTGTTCATCTGAGCTCCAGCTGAAGGCTTTCTGTGATGCAGATTGGGCCGGGTGCCCTGATACTAGGCGCAGCACCACCGGTTTTTGTGTTTTCCTTGGTAACTCATTGCTGAGTTGGAAGTCCAAGAAGCAATCAATTGTGTCCAGATCCTCCTGTGAGGCAGAATATCGAGCTCTAGCAGCTGCCACCTGTGAGCTTCAATGGATTTCATATCTTTTAGCCGATTTTGGTATTACCACAGACCATGCAGCAGCCATCTACTGTGATAA
Source organism: Nissolia schottii (assembly GCA_003254905.1). Classification (NCBI taxonomy): domain Eukaryota; kingdom Viridiplantae; phylum Streptophyta; class Magnoliopsida; order Fabales; family Fabaceae; genus Nissolia; species Nissolia schottii. The sequence goes on along the minus strand of QANU01094832.1, from coordinate 578,203 downwards.
TCAGTCTGCTATGCAAATAGCACACAATCCTACCTTCCATGAGCGCACCAAGCACATAGAGCTCGACTGCCATCTTGTCCGGGAGAAGGTCACAAGTGGCTTGATCAAGCTCCTTCCCATTGCCTCCAAGCTGCAGCTTGCTGACCTGATGACAAAGCCTGTTTCTCCCACTGTTTTTGAGTTCCTGCATTCCAAACTTGGCATGCTCAACATTTTCAGCTCCAACCATGCCACGTTTGAGGGGGGGTAATAGAGGAGAATCTCTAACTAACTTTGTTAGGAGTTAGTTAGAGTTTGTTAGCTTGTGTTAGTTAAGCTTATTTAGCTAGTCTCCAATAGCTTGCAAAGCAAGTCACTATGTATTGTGTATATAAGAGCTCAGCTCTCATCAATTGAATACAACTTCAATTTCTCATTCTCATTTTCCTCACTGAAATCTATTAGCATGTGTGTTCTATATGTGGGATTGAATTCTCATCAGGGCAAGCATTAGGGGGTCATATGAGAAGGCATAGGAATTTTGTGAATCATGAATCACAAGAAGCCAAGAAATCAAGAAATGATTTGAGCTTGGACTTGAATCTTCCGGCAGCAGCAGAGGATGATGATGATCATCAAAGAGAACCAAAGTTCATGTTTGGAACAAGGAAAAAAGTTTTTGTGTTCTCTGCATCTTCTTTGGTGGATTGCCAGTACTGAATTTAGTGAAATCATATATGGTCTTTGTGTATTAATTCTGTATCAACCTTTATTTGTTTTTTCTTTTCTATTTTTTTTTTCATTTAGAAGTATATACAATTGTTGATTCATTCTTTCCACGTTATTTCATTCTACATGGCATAGTTAAAAGTTTAATTTATTCAGCCAGTGGCTTATAGATATATAAAGATTCAAGATTTCTTCATTTTATCGACTAGCTCTTTAATAGTTTTTTTTTGGATTAAGATATATAATATAGTTATATAGACCTGTATTTTTTGGGACATGTTATCATGCATTTGATCAGAATTTAGAAATTGAGAGCCCAAAGTATAGGGGGGAGCCCATCTTTTTTATAATTCCTTAAAGACAAAATAAAAACAAAAACTAGATTTTTTGTGATGCGCATAGAAACTAAAATATCCTGCGATCATTTATGCTTTTATTAATATAAAGAATAAAGGGAATGCTTATCCTACCCCCAAAATAATGCTAAAAATTCTAAACAATAAATAATACGATCATGCATTGATTCAATCCCCCAACAATTTAACAGATTAACTCAAGGTGGATCACTTTATTCATTCAATTCATCAAATAGATGAATTCAACTAAAAAATATGATTTAAATTGATCGATGTACATTCATTATAAAGTTTCTTTCACATATAACTTCTAACCTTTTTTTAATTATAAATAACCATTTGAATAAGTTTTCCTAAAAAAACAAAATCAGGGTAAACATTAACAAAATCTATGACAAATAACAAAGCAAATCAAACTTATTTAAACTAAAACCATTTTTTTCTTCTTTTTTCGATGTTTCAGAACCTCTACCCAAAAACGGGGAGAACATGGAACATCTGATACAAGCAAAATTTAATATATTACAGGAAATTTTATAATAAAATTAGTAGTAGATTTTTCAATATTTTATTATGCTACATATATTAGAGATCAGAGGTACACACGTTTTGACTTTATGACTTTTTTTTCTCTCTCATAGATGCATGCATTTTATGTGGCAAAATTAATGTATCTTCCTTAAGCACATTTAATGCGTGTTTTAGAAATATTATTAATTACTCATTATTTAAATTTTTAAATATTATAAATTAAAATAAATTATTAAAAATATTCTTAAAACACACATTAAATATGTTTAAGAAACACATAAGAATTTCTCATAACATTATGGATCATTTCTCAAAATGTGAATAATTTGTAACTCTTACTAATCACATTTTTGTATTATGTGTCCTGAAATAGAAAATAAAGGATTAGGAGACCTTCGACCTCTGCCAGTTAGCTAGTAGATAAATGGGATAATCTAGGGAACCAAAATATATAAAATGTAGCAAATACCATGACAAATAAATCAAGTGAAACAAATAATTGCGAAGGAGTGAATTAAGGACAAAAAAATAATAAAACAAAAATAAAAGGGCCGCAATCCGAAAACGTCGCCGTTTTGCATAGTGTTCTTCTACTCTCTCTCCCCCCTCTTCTCCCGTCTCCGTTACATATATAGGAGGCGCCGCCACTGAGAGCAGAAGAAGAGAGAGAAAAAATCAAGGAAGGATCAATGGCGGTTCCGGGAAGGCGCAACGGAATGAACAGCGACGACGACGAGGAGAACGACAACGCACTCTTCGAAGAAGAAGGTTTCCTCAACGGCGGCGACGATCTCGACGATTCCGACACTCCTCCGCACCTCCGTGACATCTCCGCCGCCGTTGAGCTCGGCGACGTCAACGCCCTCCGCCTCGCCCTCGGTCACTTCCCCCTCTCTCTATTTCTTGAATTTCATGTCTTTTTTTGAGCTGGCTCTGCTACCCCTATTTGCTTTGTTCAAAATTTCACTCCAAAACCCTAATCTTCAGTTTATAATATATAAATTTTCTCCTTTTTTTCATTTGACTGTTTGGCTATTTTTAATTCGTAAACTGAACTTGGAAAATGGCGTCTCATTCTGATTCTAATGTCATTTACATGAACTTTTTTATTTTTTGATATGAGTCCCTTGTCTGTGATGTTGTTACATGGAGGAAAATAATTTAGGACTAAACCTCGAAATTCGTTCTAATAAACTTCACCTTGATTGGGCTGAGATATACACACACACACACACTCTTTTTGTCTATGAAGATGCTAAAAAAAACTTCACCTTGATCCGATGGCCAAATTCATCATGAATGACTTTGGGGCTTTACTCCAATTTTGAAATTTGTTGAAGATTGATATCTTTTTTGCTGGGTACTTAAAAAGCTAATTCAATATAACTATTCTATGGTTTTTCTTTTTTGGATTCTGCTGTTACTTACCCTTGTGCTGCGTAAATATAGATAACTTGAATGGAAGTATCGATGAGCCAGTGGAGGATGGTGATACAGCTCTACATTTGACTTGTTTATATGGCCACTTGGAATGTGTCCGGGTAATATTAATCATCGTTTGTTCTTGCGTTTTGTATTGTCAAATATATAACCATTAAATTGCCTTCTCCCATTAGCTTAAGCTTTTCAGAGAGATGGTTCTTCAGACATATGCTCATAGTATACGCAACATGATGCAATGGATTATTGATCTTTGGTTCACAAACTGCAGCTGCTTCTAGAAAGAGGAGCAAACTTGGAGGCCAAAGATGAAGACGGGGCACTTCCTTTGCACGATGCTTGTGCAGGAGGTAGTTTTTCCACTCACATTCTCCTAAAGTCGAATGACTATTTTGCACAATTTGTGACGCCGTTTTGCTTTTTGATGACCATATCAGGGTATACAGAGATAGTCCAACTGCTACTTAACAGTGCTAGTGACACAGAGAATATAAAAAGTATGCTAGAATCAGTTGATTCTGAGGGTGATACTGTGAGTATTTATTTTGTCTAGCTACCTATGCTGAATTTAAGATGCGTTTGTTTTGGTTTTTAAAAAACCGATTAAAATTGTTAATTTTTGTTATAGAGTTCAAAAAGCTGAAAACACATTGTTTTTAGAAGCTATTTTTTCCTGCTTTTGCATAGAGACGGATGTCTTAGTTAAAAAACATCAATAGAACTAAGAGAGCTCTGCTTACAAAAACGATTTTTTTTTTTGAGTTTGAGATTATTTTTCCTAACGTATAGAGACTGATTTCTTAGTTAAAAATGTGACTTTTTGACCATACGCTGAAACAAATGCACTATTATACTAACGCATGGTGTTTGAAAATTTCTCATTTATATCTTTATGACTTACTCTGATTATATGCCCTACATCATCATCATCATCATCTTGTGACTTTTTCACAGCCTCTCCATCATGCTGCAAGAGGTGAGCATGTTGATGTAATTAGATTGCTGCTTTCTAATGGTGCCTCCCCAACGAAGTCAAACTTATATGGAAAGGTATAGAGCTTTTGAAGGATTTTATGATATATGGAGTATCATGTAGAGTTAAATTTCTATGCACAAACTTTTACACTGTTGTCCAATCATGTACTGCCATATAAGCAAAAGTGGTTTGGTCTTATATTCGCCTACTCAAAAATTTTCTATATAGTAGCACATGATTGAATGATGGTATAGAANATGACCATATCAGGGTATACAGAGATAGTCCAACTGCTACTTAACAGTGCTAGTGACACAGAGAATATAAAAAGTATGCTAGAATCAGTTGATTCTGAGGGTGATACTGTGAGTATTTATTTTGTCTAGCTACCTATGCTGAATTTAAGATGCGTTTGTTTTGGTTTTTAAAAAACCGATTAAAATTGTTAATTTTTGTTATAGAGTTCAAAAAGCTGAAAACACATTGTTTTTAGAAGCTATTTTTTCCTGCTTTTGCATAGAGACGGATGTCTTAGTTAAAAAACATCAATAGAACTAAGAGAGCTCTGCTTACAAAAACGATTTTTTTTTTTGAGTTTGAGATTATTTTTCCTAACGTATAGAGACTGATTTCTTAGTTAAAAATGTGACTTTTTGACCATACGCTGAAACAAATGCACTATTATACTAACGCATGGTGTTTGAAAATTTCTCATTTATATCTTTATGACTTACTCTGATTATATGCCCTACATCATCATCATCATCATCTTGTGACTTTTTCACAGCCTCTCCATCATGCTGCAAGAGGTGAGCATGTTGATGTAATTAGATTGCTGCTTTCTAATGGTGCCTCCCCAACGAAGTCAAACTTATATGGAAAGGTATAGAGCTTTTGAAGGATTTTATGATATATGGAGTATCATGTAGAGTTAAATTTCTATGCACAAACTTTTACACTGTTGTCCAATCATGTACTGCCATATAAGCAAAAGTGGTTTGGTCTTATATTCGCCTACTCAAAAATTTTCTATATAGTAGCACATGATTGAATGATGGTATAGAACTTTTTTACACTTTACCAAAAATTAAATTGTGTCATATATCCCTTTATAATCTGCATCAAATTCTAAGAATTATTTTTTGGCAGACCCCGGCAGAGTTACCTGATCAGGGCACAGATGCTAGGAGGCTGCTGGAAGCTGAAGCTACTGCCATGGAAAGCTAATGCCATTAGCATGGTGATTAGTAGAAATATTTAGTTTTATTTTGATAGAGACAGTGCTTTTGTTTTTTGGGGCGCCATACCATTTATATTATTGTATAATCATTTTTATATGGCTGTTGGTCAACATTCAGAATGATATATTTTTGGATTTTGTTCATTTTTGCATATTCAATGCTCAAACCCTACAAAATAAGCACATTTCTACCCGTAAAGCCATCAACGGCTAAGATAATGCCAGACCCCAAAAAAAATGTAGGAATATTGGTTTTAATTGAGCCAGGCTCGATTATTCAATTTACTTTGAGTTGGATTGGTTTAAGTGATTCCATACATGGTGCGATGCCATCAACGGATCTAGTTTCTTTTAACTCGTTTGGATGATTTAAGTGATTTTACATATGTTTTTTTGAAAATAACATCTGCCATTTGAGTTCCATGATAAAAAGAAAAGTTAATGTCGTGAGTTTTATCTTAATAGTGGTTGACTCAAGCTAGGTTAGTAAGTATTCACTGTATTCAAACTAGTTACTATTGAGTGTAGTAAATTTAAATTTTGATTCAATTCAGCCACATTTTTACCACACATTTTAGGATGTCCTTTGACAATGAGTTTGGTAAAAAAATTCTCATGTCAATATTTTTGTAGTCAAGTTCTTAAAATTCATCGTTGCCAAGGACCAAACCCGGGTCACCCGTGTGAGAGGCGGTTATACTCACCACTATACTACAACAACTCGATGCCTTGGGGCATTTGTTATATGATATTTAATTATGTTTTTAGATATTACATTGTTCACAAGAATAACATGATAATAAATACAATATTGGGGTATTTGAAAATTTGTGTTAATACATGATCGAATTTGGATTGTATCGATTTGGACAGGCTAAAAACAATGAGGCAAAGAAATTTACAGTCGCCAATGTCCCATTAGTAGAGAGGTACATTAGTAGTGGTACAAGTGATTAAGCAACCAAATCACAATGGTAGCAGTAAAAGAAAGCAAGGGAGGAAGTTTCCATATACGAAGATCAAAGGGTCATTCCAAGATTGTGCAAGTTAAGAAGAACTCAATTTGTTCAATTTGAAGCATTTTTCAAGAGCAACAACCACCAATTTGTTGGGATGCTTGTGGTTCCTGTTTTTGCTTTAGAATATTCCTCTTCATTGCTGTTGATCCTTCTTCCAAAAGACTAGGAACTTCCATTATCTATGAAAAATGAATACGCAGCAAATCATCTACAATTAGAATTTATATCTATACTTTTGTTTTTTTGCTCATGCAACAATATCATTATTTTACATTCTTGTTAGAGTATATTGAGATATTCTAATATCCTATTAAAATATATTAAGATATTATAATATCCTAGCATATCGTAGATTATATTCAAGATTGGTTTAGATTGATTTAAATTGATTCAGTTTGTTATTAGGTTTATTTTCTCATTATTGTCCTGATTCTCTGCCTAGCCTATAAATAGGTGTTGGTTCATTTGTATTCAAGAACACAAGATAAACAAACATTTATCTTCCATTATTTGTCTTTCTCTCTTGTTTTTCTTGTGCCTATTATTTTCCTAATTCAAGATGAAACTTAACAATTCTGCTAGGGATGATCACCTCTTATAATCAATATCAAACTTGTAGAATATGAATAACATTTGAGTTTAATTATTATGCACCAGTAGTGTAAAGTTTTTTTTACTGTCATCCGATCAAATCATTCTATATACATGACTTTTCAAGAATTAACAAAGAAAGGCAACTATTTTTTACTTATGTGACAATATTTGATTGGATGACGGTGTAAAAAAGTTTTACACGACCCGTGTATAACAATTAAACTCATACCATTATTTTGACATCAAAACTGGACACAGAAAGACAAAAAAGGATTTATGTTTTTCTTTATGATATCCATTCTTTATGTCAGAATAAAATTATTCTTACAATATTAATGTGATTTCTTAGAACAGGAAGAAGAATTCACCATCCAACATCATGATTCTCACAAATGCCTTAAACAAAAATTAGATATTCATGTGTTTACCTTTAGTGCAAGTTCCTCGAAGCACCTCTTCACATTTTCTCGAGTTTTTGCACTACATTCAAAAAATGAGCATCCCAAATCTTTGGCAAGAGCTAAACCCTCTTCTCTGCTCACCACTCTCTCAGAATCCTAAAAAATAGAGATATGAAGCATTAAAGAAATTATTGAACAAAATACATCAACATAAGAGTCACAAATTCAGAAATGTCTATGTATATTTCAAGAGTTGTTAGCATAAAAAATCTAAAGCATGTGTTTACAAAGTGAGGTTCTTCATATTCTAAGATCTTAACGAAACATGTAAAAATGGGACTTCACTTAATCCATATGATTAATGTAATGGTCAAATCCTCTGATCTACGTGAAAGTGAGGCAGAGAAGCAAGGAACAAATCTATGAGCATCACTTGCATAATTATCCGTACATACCAATCATAGGCAATTTTTTTAATTCATTTTAGTTTGGTTTTCTAAGTTAACGCTGAGTCTAGGGAAAAATGAGGGATAGAATTGAATTTTAACCATATCCAGTTATTAATTTTTGTCCTTTGCACTAGTATCTAGACTCTATTACTAGTGAGATCAACTATTTTAGATCAGGATACTCTAACTATCTTTCCCAACACAGATTTTTTTCTTCCCAGGTCTTGAACCCGAGACCCTTTAAGAAGGAAACTAGCTAGCCTACCACTAGATCAACCTTGTGTCAATAGAGATGGAAGAGTTTAAACCATTTCATTAAAGAAATATTTCCCAATAATGACATGATTCATATCCTTGTTTCACATATTCAAGCATAACAACAAAAACTTACTCTATCAACTTTGTTTCCAACTAGCATCTTCACACAATCCTGATTTGTAGAGTAGATTTCCACTTCTTTAGACCATACTTCTGATAAGTTTGTGAATGTGTCTCTCCTTGTAACATCATAGACTAAAATGAAAATAAAACAAAGTATTTTAAAAAAGCATTGGATTTAAAATATGCTAACTAGCAATGATTCAATGCAAGTTGCAACCACCAAAGACATGCCTCTAAAAGAAGGGTGGTCCAATGCACAAGGCTCCCACCTAGTGGAGCCTAGGAGGGTTGATGTATACAACAATAAACAGAGAGACTGTTTTGAAGATTTGAACCTGTGACCCAAGGTAGCAACATTACTGTTGCGCCGAGGCTCACCAAAGACATGCCTCTAACGTAGAAAAAAAAACCGAACAATGACATGTACATAAATTATTTTAGCATACCAAGAATGATTCCTTGAGCTCCTCTATAGTAAGAACTTGTTAGTGTTCTGAATCTTTCCTGTCCAGCTGCAATAGTTGTAATGTTGTTATTACAATGTCTATATACTTCAATCAGTCATTTATATAAGTGAATAAGCGATTCAATAGAAAATACCCTACGAGAAATTGGGTGTGTTTGGATAAACTTTTGAGAAAAAAAATGTACTTTTACGACAAAAAGTAAAATCTAGTTCTATGGAAAATCTTATAGACGATTATTTTTTGAATCTACTTTTCTATAAGTCGATCCAAACAAGTTAAAAAAGAAATACTTTTCTCATTAAAAAAAAAAAAAAAAGCATAGACAATGCTCCCTGTATTTCGTTATATCTTTTTTGCATTCAATTCACATGCTGCAAGCAATTAACCAAAAAGATCTGAATTTCATGAATTGAAAGCAGATTAACCGACAATAGGTGATTACCGGTGTCCCAAATTGTTAGTTTCAATCTCTTCTGGCCTACCGTGAGCAGCTTGTTCGTAAAATCAACACCTACATAACATCGAAACCATTAGAACATAAGAACAATAGCATCAGATCATATCAGAACCGAAATCCGAATAAACGCAGCATGGCAATGACAGCATCAATTCAAAATTTTAATGCCAATTCCAATTATGTCACAGAAGGAACCAAAAACAACACAACAGTTAATTATTGAACTATTAAACAAACACAATAACTGAGTGCCGTTGATTCCATTACAACATCAAAGTCAAAAACATAGGAATTCTGACATAACAGATTCTTAAATGTTTCACAAACCACACAATTGAAACCATTTTTAGAAGTTTCACTACTTCAATAGCAACACTAAAACATAGATCATCAACAATAAGACACTGTTTGGTTAAGAAACACTATATAGTAGAACATAAGTGACAACAAATTCACATGATTGTGTTTAAGAATCAACAGAAATAACAGTAGTAACTGATCAAAACCATGGTATACTTTTTCAATTTCTCCAGTTGTTTTGGATAAAAATAAAATTAAGGGAAATCATCAAAAAGAGAAACAAAAGGAAGAATTACCAATTGTGGGGGCAATATCTTCAACAGAGTTAGAGATGAAGCTGACAACAAGGCTACTCTTTCCAACAGCAGAGTCACCAATCAACAAGATCTTGAAAGAGAGATCATAGCCACTGCTATTACCTGATGAAGTAGATGAACTCATTCTCTCTTTAAGACTCTCTAACTTTCTGAATTATGATGATGTAGTTGCTCTACTAATGAATGATTCTATATATATGTATATGTCTAGAAAGTACAATGAGAAAGGAACATTATGTAAGTTGAAGGAAGAAAGGGAAAGGGGAAAGAGAGAAAGAGAGATAAAGAACAAAATTGGGGTAAGAGAAGAAGAAAAGGAAGGTTGTGTTGTGCAATGAATATAGCAATAACAAATGGGGTATCAAACGCAGGCTGATATTGCCCCCCACAAATTTTATTTTATTTTTTCTTTTAGACATTGATTTTGTGTCTTTGGGATAAAAATATTTTGTTCTTTTTATCTTAAAATGAGATACAAAAAATACATAATTTTTTTTATCTTTATATCTTTATATTCTTATCTTATCTCTTATACTAAACACAATCTTAAGAGCATCCTTTTTCTTTTTCTTTTTCTATCATTTATTTGCCTTTTGAGATAAATAGAGAGAGAGTGAGACAGAAGCTAAAGAAAACAAACGGCTAAACTTTTGTTTTGGCTGGGTTTGAGGAACAAAAAACACTTGACACCACTGCCAACGTATCTAATTCTTTTCTTTCTCTCCTTTTGTGATATATCTACCTTTTGGTATTGTTTTAGAAATCATTCTTGTACATATTTTATTAGACTAATATTAAGTAAAGATGGTTGGAACAATTAGTAAGCAATAATCTCATTTTATAAGGATACAAGTTTAATTTCTATTGCTAATGTGAATATCATTTAAAGTTTGAAATTATGTATAGACTCTAAAGAAAATAATTAGCGTTAAATTTACTTAAATTTTTTAACGCGGATAATATTATCTTTAGACGACGAGAATGGCAAAAGAATTTCAATTATCTACGTTGGTAAATTCAGTAGATTATTTTCTCACATTTTCATAAAGTATAATTAAAATTTTAAATTATTTATACACTAGTTCTCAAATTTCCATGGAGGAAGTATCTAAATATACAAAAACATTTTTCTTTATTTTATATGGGTAAAAAACAATTTACTCCTTTGTACTATTGCTCTTATACATTTAACTTAACATTTAAAAATGTGCATTTCGCCACCCCTAAGGTTTCCTAAATGTTCAAGAAAGACTTCCTTTTACTTTTATGGACAAAGTTTCCCCTTTTTTAAAAAAAAAAAATTCTTTCTCATCCTCACACATCTCCCCTCGTTGTCTATCTCCTTTTCTCACCACAACCACTGCTGCTACTGAGTTCAATTCTAGCTGGAGCTGATCTCCAACCACCATGTAGGCATCAACTACATCGTCTTCTTGAGGCAAGCACTTCGTGAAGGAAAAGAAGATGTGACACTTTTCCTTCGCAAGCTTGGTTTGTACTTGCCTCAAGAGGACGATGTGGCTGATACCAACACGATGGTTAGAGAGGCGGTCACTAGTTGACACGAGCTCTAACTAGGATTAAACTCATCGGTGACAGTGATTGTGATGAGAAAAGAAGGAGATGGACAATTAGGGAAGATGTATGAGATTTTTTTTTAAAGAAAAGCGTAATATTATCCATAAAAGTAAAAGAAAACCTTTTTTGAATAATTAAAAAATCTTAGGGTGGTGAAATTCACATTTTTAAATGTTAAAGGGTTAAGTGCACAAGAATAATAATGCAAGAGGGTAAAGGGTTGTTTACCCATTTTTATTTAAGTTAGTTGCACATGAAAGGTGACTTTCATCATTCAAGCAAGTAAAGTCAATTAATTTAACCACTTTAATGATATAGTTAACCACTTAATGAAGCTATATTTTTTCAAAAAAAAATACTATTAGTAATATAATACATATGGAGTTATAATTACGACACATTATATTAATCTAATTCACTTATTCATCGATCACATTATTATTAGTTTTGCTATTTGAAGTTCCCAAACTTTCTGCGGCGCTGTTTTATTCCCTTAATATCAGGCTCTTGCACTAAAGTCTATGCCCCACGTGTGACCATGACGGTTGGATTTGGAATGGTTTACTCTCAAAGCAATGTTCGTTCTTCTCTACATTCAATTCAAGCAGTGTTATATTTGCTTTTTTCTTTTCGCCCGAATCTTGTTTGTTTTTTTCCTCTTATATTACTACTATACCTTTTTAAGGTTAAATAGCCATAATATTTTTTACTATACTTGCCATGAGGTATAACTAAAACTTTGCCGTTTTTCATAAAACAGAGTAATGCATGTCTTTCTTTCTCATCCCACAATCCTATCTTTCCTCACCAATTTATTAGTTTTCTGTTAAAAATATGTTTTCTTTTTTACTTAAATATTTTTTAGGTTTGGACAAATTTTTGAGATTCATTTTAGATTCTTAATTTTTTTTTAATTTTAGTCCAAACATATTATAAATTACATAATTTTAATCATTATAATTAATGAAACTTTAATAACTTTAGCTCACTAACTAATGTATGATCCATATCCCAATTCATAACTTGCCATTTGACCTGAAATTACCTTTAACTAATGACTCACTCACCATTCAAAATCTGGTCAAGTAGCAATTTATGAGTCGAGTTTAGACCGTGTTATGAATCGGATGAGCTTATTTTTCTTAGGTGACACTACTGATGTGACACTGTTAGTTACATTATTTAATAGAGTTCCACTAATGACAATGACTAAAATCACATAGTCTCGCTAAAACAAAAACTAAAATCATGTAATTTATGATATGTTTGGATTAAAATAAAAAAAAATATTTTTTTTAAGAACCTAAACCAAATTGCAAATTTATTTTTAGGAATCGAAACATATTTATTTTTTATTTTATGTAAAATTAATCTTTAGATAACTTATGCTCCAAGTGTCATGATTTATTATCGTAGGTCTACTTTAATTTTACTATTAAATTACTATTACTATTACCATTAGTGAGTTAGATGAATTTGCCTTAATTTGTTATTTTATTCACAACAATTAACCAAAAGGAAAAATTATTATATTCTATTAATATTATTATATGATTGCACGTGTAAGAACTATCATTAAATTATCGATTTGTTATGAAACTCATCATAGTTTGGTATTAAATTATCGATTTGTTTATTTTCAGAAGAATCACGTTAAGCTATATATTGATGATTGTCCACATTAAAATTGATAGAATATTAGAATGGGGACATGCTAATGATTAAACAAAATATAAAAATAAACCGAAACTAAAATTAAAATACTCTCACGTCTGCCCAAGTTGTGTACCACATATTTTATAATTTAATTATAGTGAATGACAGCAAATTGTTGATTAATTGTAGAAATATTAATTTTAAGATTGACATACATGCATGTTTTTGTATAGTAAAAATGAAAATATAACTTATAAACTCAATGAATTACTTCAAGAGTTTAACCTTGGTTCAAAATTGAGTATTGTGACTTAAAAATAATTAATGTTAAAAGAACTTTATCCCTATAGTAATGAGTTGCCAAGCTAAAATTAATCGGATTCAATGAACTTTATTAGATATTAATAGCTTATATTAAAAAAAATTGATATTGCAATCTAGAAGAAACATATAGACATATAAATAAATTGCTATTGTTTTCTTGGTACACGTAAGGGATGTGTATATGACTCTACAATATGGGGTTACTCTTATCTCTAGCAAAAACCAAGCCTAATCCGGGTGAAGATACATGAAATTTCAACAAAAATTATTGCGTGGTTATGATTATGAAGCATTAAATTCGATTTTACTTCACATACTAATATTTTTAATATTTTAAGTAGATTAAAATCTTCTCAGGTTTATTTTTAACATAATCATTCATATTAAGATAAAAGATATAAACGCTTAAAATTTGGTCATATAAATGTATAAAAAAAAAGGGAAGAACCTATAAACTTTATATTTTAAGAGAGTTTCACATAATTAAAGTATTGTTTGTATATATATTTTTCCTAACATAACATGATCATATTAAAACAAAACAAGAGAATTCAAATTTTATTTTAACTTTACTTAGTATTAGGACTAACACTTTTATTTAAAACATCATTTTATCATTAAACAAAACATAAATCACTTAATATTCCATGATTGAATAATAATTTTATGGAAGACACAAAGTGACTCGTTGGCCCATGAGATGATGTGGCACTATAAAAGAAAAACGGGGCCTCAACCAATATATTGAATGGTCAAAAAAATAATAATTAAAAAAAAATCCAATTTTAGATTTGAGTGGAAGGGTCAATTTCCTTCCTTCATTACATGTTTTGTAACTTAATTTGAACCCCAAAAATGTTCCCTTTTCCAAGGACACTTTCTTTTCTCAGCTGCTACTTTCCATTGACGAAAGATCAACGAATCATGTTTTACTTTGCCATGGAAAAGCCCTTCTCATAGATAGATAGAAATAAAGAAACTCTTTGATGGAATAAACGACCCAACATTGTTGAGCTTAATTAATGAAATGAGAGTAAAATTGATTTACAACATTGAATGAATGTGTTCAACTAAACAATAAAAGGCTATTTCTTTTGCGACGAACACATACATCAGTTGGTAAGGAACTGTTCTAAATTAAATTAGAAATCTTGACTTCAAATCTTATATTAAATCTTTTATGGAATAACTTTGTCATCCAAGTGGTCTAGATAAAAAAAAATAAAACAAAGGGTATTTGTTTAGCAAAGTTATTAATTATGGACAGACTTATTTATTGATTTAGTTTTCATTTTAGTTGTTTACAAATAAAAATAAGTGAAATTTTGATTATTATGAGATATTTAAATGTAAACAACTTTTTTAACTTAGATTCAAATCATAACTTGTCATTTTGTGATGAACTAACACTTGTCAATAGATCAGACTTTATTGCCTCTTAAATATACTAATAATCATGTAACATTTGCTTTTATATCATTTATGTCACTACCCATTAAAAGTTAGTGATTAAAAGTTTGAAAGTCAATCTTGTTCTCCAAAATTTTAAAAAAAAAAAAAAAAAGCTTTCGTCCAAAATGCACAACTCAATTTTCATGTCATTAAAATTTTTTCATTTTCTTGTCGTTGAGCCACAACTTAGTGGTTGGTCCTACATCCCATAAACTGGGATTCCAAGATTCGACTATTATTCTCCCTTTCACTGCCTTAGCTGAAAAAAAGTATACATTTTTCATTTTCTTTTGATACAAAAAAATAGAATTTCCATTTTTGAAAATTCACTTAAAAAACGTAGTTGTGGCCCAATTATTCATGCCACAAAAGCCCAATTACCATTCAAATCGAAGATTCTGGGCCAAGGCCCAATTGGAAAAGCCCAAAGTTGAGTTCCCGGTTCCTCTTTTGCTCTTTCTCGTGACAACAACAACGTTCTAAAGAATCAGTAGCAGCAAAGCTAGCATCAGTGACTGCGTAAGTAGGCATTAGCGATGGATCGAGAATGGGGTTCGAAGCCAGGGAGCGGCGGCGCCGCCTCCGCCCAGAACGAAGCCATCGACCGCCGCGAGCGTCTCCGGCGACTCGCTCTCGAGACCATCGATCTCGCCAAAGACCCTTATTTCATGCGCAACCATCTCGGAAGGTAAACAACAACACGAAACCGTAATAATTCCCCCAAAACCCTAACCCTAGAATCTTCAATTCTTTCTGATTTTTCTCGAGTAAACCATCGAATTCGTCCTCAATGTTGGCAGCATCAATCTAGTTCGTTGTCAAAGTATGAAAATCATCAAATTCGTTCCTCATTGTTGCCGAAAGTTGATCAAATTGATGTTCAAAGACTAATTTAATCGACTTTTGGCAACTTTAGAGACGAATTTCCATACTTTGGGGACGAACTTGATAGTTGATGCCAACATTGGGGGACGATTTTGATGGTTTACTTGATTTTTCTCTCTTCTTGCGGTTTCATTGTTGATTTTGTTCAGCTATGAATGCAAGCTTTGCCTTACTCTGCACAACAACGAAGGGAACTACTTGGCGCACACGCAGGGGAAGCGCCACCAGACCAATTTGGCAAAGCGTGCTGCTCGCGAGGCCAAGGACGCACCGGCTCAGCCTCAACCTCACAAGCGCAAAGTTTCCGTTCGCAAAACAGGTCTCTTTCTTTGTGTTGATTGAGCTGAATTTGTAGCTTTCGAATCATTTTATTGCAGTAATTATAGTTGTCTGAAGCTTATGATTTTAATTTTGAAGTTTTGTGTGATGTTATCCTATGCTGATTATGATGTGATGTCTTGTAAATAGTTTTGAACTAGTATTAATAAAGGTTTAGATTTGATGGTTTGAGTGTTAGATGCAGCTAATGGTGGGAACATGTTGTCTGATTCATGAAGCACAGTTCATCTAGTGGGATAAGGTTCGGTTGTTGTTATGTAATTAGTTGTTTTGAGGTTGAAAACATTTAGGGACTTGATGAAAATTTGAGGATGATGTTGAAAATGGTAAAGAGATTGGACTTTTTTTGTTTACCTTTTTTCACTTTCAGTTTTCCCTGTTGATGACATTTAGTATTGAGTTTTGTTGTACCCTTGTGCCTTTGTAGACGATGCTTGTCTTGCTTGTAAGAGATATAGAGGGTGGACTCTGAAAAGTCAATATTTGTAATTTATAGCATCCCAGCTCATGCATGTCATTGTCCGAAGTGATTGAATAAGCCCAAAACAGTTTTTTGCTCTTGTTGTAGAATTTCTATTCTATGGCATCCCAAACTTTACCTTTGTGGGTTTTTTGGATTATTAATAGTAGCTAAACTCAAGGAACACTTGTTGATGGTTGGGATTTTCTGCATTGCTCTGTGTGTTTCATTGTATAAATTCATATTTTATTAGGGTAAGCAATATGTAAGTCCATTTTTAAGGATGTGAAACTTCACTCTGGAAAACAAGAGGTTTTGATTTATGGAGATTTAACTTAAACTTTTCAACAAGATATGTGTTTGAAATCATTGGGACAAGGTACAAGAGAACTAAGAAATGTTGGCATTAGATAATGGTGTGATGATGATGATATATTAGATGAGATTCTTATGTTATATACTGATATGATTGGTTAAGTACTTATTAATTGGCTGGTTTTGTGCAAATGTTACGTAAGATCAAAGATGTAGTCAATATTAATTTTTGGTTGATTTAAGGGCAAGAGTTACTACTTATTCTTAAAAAAGTTTGAAAACGTAACGCATAAATATTTCATGTGTTGGCAGTCAAGATTGGTCGGCCTGGCTACCGGGTGACTAAGCAATATGATCCAGAGACAAAGCAAAGATCTCTGCTTTTCCAGGTCTTCCTTTGCATTATCTTTTTTGCTCTGTCTCCCTCCCCTTCTCCTCTATAACTTTCTCAACTTACATTCTTCTAACATTTTATGATTATATCATTTTTCCACTGTCCATTAATATAGATTGAATATCCTGAGATTGAAGACCTCACAAAGCCAAGGCACCGATTTATGTCTTCTTATGAGCAGGTTGGACTGTGCTTTATTTACTTATTTGTGTGTTTTGAAGTCCAAATTGCACTATTGCTTTTGTTGTCAGTAAAGCCATGAGCTAATTATTGTTTTTCTTTGGGCACATTTTTACTTGCACAGAGGGTGCAACCATTTGATAAAAGATATCAGTATCTTTTGTTTGCGGCTGAACCATATGAAATAATTGCTTTCAAGGTAAATAATTGCTTTTGCTTATCCTTTTAGTCCATTTCTTTTGACTTTTGTTATTGGACCTAGATTCCATTTGTTTTGAAATTGTGAAAATTTACTTTTTGTGCTGATTAATCTACATTTTCAGGTCCCTAGCACAGAGATTGATAAGTCCACTCCAAAGTTTTTCTCACACTGGGATCCAGATTCAAAGATGTTCACAGTTAGTAACTCCGAACTTCCCTGGTTCCTTTGTTTGATGGAAAAGTTTATCTATCCAAGTACATGTTTTGTTTGTAACTGGGAATATCTGCTTCTGAAAAGCGAACACAAAATGCTTCTCTAAAATGGAAAACAAATGTGAAATGTGATCTGGGAGCATCAAATTAAAGAGAGCTATTCACTTTTTTTTAAAGAAAATGAAGTAACACCTATAATACATGATGATCAATTGTAGGCTGCAAGCCAGTGTACATTAGGTATCACACATTCAATGTAAAAAAGTGAGATTTGGAACCTCTAAAGTAAGTGAGGGTTCCACCCTTAAATCAATTAAGTGAAGGGTTTCAACCCGATGGAGTTGCACCCTTAGATCAATAAAGTAGGAGGTAGGATCCATTTTCACTTTATTGATCCAATGTTAAAACCACTTACTTTACCCTCTTAACTTGAGATTCTCATAAGTGAGATCCTCACTTTAGAGGACCTTTGTCCAAAAAAGTGGCACGATACTCGAGTGACATTGCCTAATACATCTACCAAAGAGGAGGTTACCAAAGTATATCCAAGTTCTTGCTATTTAATTTTTTGTCGATGCTATTATCAGTGTAAACTAGTGATTCAAGCATTTAGCAGCAGAACTAGACTGATCATTTCTTTCTTCCTTGCTATATTTCCTTTGTTCATTTTGTTTATGTGGTGTGCATTACTGATATTTAATTTCTGCGATCTGCCACTGATGTTAATTGATACTTGTGTGCAGCTGCAATTGTATTTTAAAACGAAGCCACCAGAGGCAAACAAACCACAACCGCCTCCCTCTACAGCCAATGGTACAGCGGCACCCGGTGTTCCTCCAAGGCCTATGCCGCCACCGCCACAAGCTCCACCACCACCTCCTCCTCCTCCACAAGGTCTACCTCCTGGTGCACCTAGAGCCCCTCCACCACCAATGCCGGGATCATTGCCACCCCCACCTCCTATGGCCAATGGTCCTAGACCTGCACCTCCCGGTGGAATGCCATCTATCCCTCCCCCACCCCCAGTTGGCGGCGGTGCGAGTTTCAACATGGGTGCCAGGCCTCCATCAATGCCGCCACCTCCACAAGGTTTTCCATCCCAACAAATGCAGAGCCAGGGTATCCGTCCACCGCCACCTCCCCCTAACATGGGACAGTAGGTCAGGCCCTGAGGCAGTATGGTGACTGTCATTGGAAGTGTTAAAAGGAATAGTTGCAAGATGCCCAAATTCGATGAGGACCATAATATGTTGATATTGGAGTTTTGGGTTTAATAAGCTTTACTCCAAAACCCTTGCACTGTAAACTGTCATTTTTTCAATTTTACAAATTAAGATGTTATTGTATTAAATCATATGGTATTTAGTACTTTTTCCCTTTGTGTACTGACCATATAATGTAGCACAAAATTCGATTCTTAAATTTCTTGGTATGGTCTGAAAATTTTTGGTTTGAAGTGCAAGAGTATATATGGTTCATGCTTTGATTGAATCACATTACTGTTAGCAAATCAGAATGAGAACATGCAATAATATATACAATGAAGTTGAAGCATCAACGAGGCTGCCAGATTGTAGTCAATTGAGAAATTATTTGGCCCGAAACAAGAATGCAATAAACAGATTTGCTAAGGGAATGCATGTAAAGGGATAGAAGAAGCCAAACTTGGGTCTTAAACCCTTGCACATTCGTCGAGGATAAAAAGACCTATACTATCCACTTAATGAATCAAACTTCACATCCATCTCTGAATACAAATCTCAGACTCTCCTCATTATCACAAAAGGTGACAGTGTTCGCACTTTTGGAATAAACAAACTGGTTGAATTTCACCCCACCCCCAAACTTTAACCTGGCGTTTCATTTGTTGGGAACACTTTCTGAATGAAGTCCAAGAAGCGGCGTGAGTAGAATGTAGGGTCCACAGCCGAGATAGATAATGAATCAAACTGAATAGATTTGTAGGCGTGTTCAATCTTCTTGGTCATGTTGTAGTCTTGCAATATGTCAATGATACCCAAGTAAAGTACCACATCATAGGCCTCATGGAACGTTTGCATTTCCTGCTTTCCTGGAATCTGTTCTGCCCTGGCTGGCATGTTCACACCTAGCTGGATTTGTAGCCTGCTTTAACAAGTCATGAAGAAAGAAACACCATCAGTGATGTAAGGGAACAATAAAAAGGATTTGATTTTGATGCACTATTGGTGTAAAATATTTTTACACAAACGTCCAATTATGTATTGTCATATCATTCAAAGTGTTTTATATGTATGATGTTATATGATTTGTTGATCACGTAAAACACTTTGCAACAATGTATCAAAATTAATCTTTTAATGATCTCAATGCTAAAACAAATGCTTATGTAGTTAAAAGAGTAAAGGGGACAAGTTCCTTTAGGAATAGTTTCAATTCAGCATGTAACCATAACCTGGGTGTCTACATTACAGCATTAATCTCTGGTAAGACAAATTTGTTTACATTTTATGGACATGCAAGGAGTGATTATGAATTTGGAAGTGCAACAATTGAACATAATAGTAGGATAGTTGAAGCACCGAAGAAGTTAAAAATGATAGATAAGATTAACACGACTAATAAAATCATGAAGAAATCCTCATACCTTGCTGTGCCGGGAAGAAGTAGATCCACCTCCTCATCACCAGCAGCCGAAGCTCGTAATCGACTACCTCTGATGTGTGAGCCTACAACAACACTGTTATCATCGGCACCCCGAGGAACCAGAACAAGGCTTTGTGGATAGTTAGATACTTCATCCTCTAAAGGGTCTGCCAGTTGATCATTGGTGATGTTTGGAAATTAATCAGTTATATGGTTAAATAGTTTAAGTAGAAAAAGCAAGAGTATAAATCATAGATGAAACTTTCAAAGCATAATGATAGACAAAGCTTTTGACAAGCCATGTACATCTTATGTTACTTAAACATCAATAGCATAAAGCATAATATTCAAATCATTAACTTTCTACCCACCTTCTTCCGCGAGAATTGCTAATCCATCTGCACTTATGCTTTGGTTGTATGACGTGAAAGGGCGCAGATGCTGGGGAGCTCGGTAATGAACACCTAGAAGGAGGCTGTAATCCATTATGTGCTGTGCTTCCAAAAACTTGCTGTCAATTTCAATTTGGCTGCAGAAGATTATGAGTAAGAGGTGATACTCAGTTTTTAACACCCAGTACAACAACAACTAAGCTGTGTTCACTAGTTGGAGTTGGCCACATGGATTAGACGATGACATAATTCATAGATCATGTTAACATTCAAACCATTAACGGCTATGTCTCTTTATCTACATCATAATTTTGGCACTCAAACAAACGCTAGCACTCTAGCAGTTACACACTTAAATTTGTTTCCATTGAATATTTCTGTTTGTACTTTGTTGAAGGAGAATAGTTTTTATTCCTTTTTCTTTATATTCCAGTTATGAAATGTATTATTCTATTCATCACATCAAAAACAAAAAAGGCAAATGAAAGATGAAAGAACATATTTGCAACTAGCCCTTACTTTAATAAAGAATCCCGCCAAGAAGGTTCCAAATAAAAGCAGTAGTCCAAATCCAAATCTTTAAGAGTGGTATTCTCATCGATTTCAATCTTGTCCGAAGAACGTCCAAGGGATGAACCTTTTAAATCAAATCTCCGATGGATCCTTAGTTCTGTGCAGAACATATTTCCCATTACAACAAAGCGAAACTGCAAGAAAGAAAATTATACACAAATATTAGCCTCCTAATGAAATGGAATGTGGATTAAGTTGCTTTGCATGAAAGATTTTTAAGTCTAGCATGATAGGTTCAAATATTTGATGTGTTAACTTTGCTTTATGAAGAATTTCATACTTTTGGTATTTCAGATTGCAAGTACTAAGATGCAAATCATGCTATCAGTAATTGATAAATACTTCAGAAAACAACTCAAGCACAGAAAAATGCACATTACCTTTTGACCACTCGAAGGTATAATCCGGTGCAGACCAAAAAATTTTGTGATGAGAGTATTGTCATATGATTTCACATGATGATGATAGTCTGGAAGCATTCTTAGAAGAACCTACAAGTCAAATTTTGGTCAGTACAAGTTGAATACTTTGCTGAATAAAACAAGTAAAAAGCTAAGATATCATAACTAAACATGTGCAGCAAGTTTATTCAATGAGTGTTAATTAAGAACTCGAGTCTTTTTCAGTTTTTGGATCAACAAATGGTTCTATTAGAGAGAAAAGAAAAGAAAATACAATTATTAGAAGCGTAAAATACCCTACAAAATTAAAACGAAGAAGAAACTTCAACATGGAAACAGGATACTATAAAGAGAACAGCAACTTCTTTTCAGATCAGAAATTGAAACACAAAACAAATATACTAGAGAACTGCAAACACACCACACCACCATTGATAACCATGCCAGGGCAGAAATCTTATGTGCCTATATCAGCACAAATGCAAATGAACATACCTTTACTTCAGA
Source organism: Nissolia schottii (assembly GCA_003254905.1). NCBI lineage: Eukaryota > Viridiplantae > Streptophyta > Magnoliopsida > Fabales > Fabaceae > Nissolia > Nissolia schottii. Next base: position 556,072 of record QANU01094832.1, on the reverse strand, counting down.
TCTTCGAAGCGTCTTGATCATGAAACGATCATCCTGAGACAGGAAAAAGACACTACCACTTTTCCCTGGAGAAGATAGTTCCCTCAGAGCATCATTCCCACAAATGGACATCATATAGTCAGCAGCATCAATTTTGAACAACTCTCTCAAGTTTCTGCAACAAGTCACAAGTTCATATATAACAACCATACGAAAAAATTGAAAGCAAGAAAGAGAAGAGAGGAAAAAGGGGCCGTAATGATGCTTCCATACCGATGTATACAAATACAAGTGTAAACATTTATTGTCCATATACACAATATGCCAATACAACTTAATTCTAGAGCCAGAGCTTCTTACAAGAACTAGATTGGTTTATATCATGGCCAGTGAGAAGATGAATGATAATAATGCCACATGAAAGAAATGAATAATCCAAAAATAAAAAATAAAAAAAAGGTGCCACCTACTAACCTGAAAACCATTGGGCAGTAATCTTTCCATTTAAAATCCTCAGATTGGTGAGGAGGTGTCAGCTGAGAACCTTCTTTAGGAAAGTTCATCCAAAAACTTGCTCTGGGACCAAAATCCGATGCTCGAACTTCTCGTCTCTGTATGGGGGTAATCTTTCCCACTGTATACCTAACCATAGATTGAAGATCACTTTTTACATTACTTAAGGAAAATCATGTAAAAACAACTATGGATACTGCAGAAAAGTTAGATTCCAAATGTAGTGCCTTCTACCTTATTCCAAGCTGCAAACTGAGCATCAGATCATAACTCCTGTGACCTTTAATGATTGCTTCACCGGGTCTTTTAATGTCTTTGGCAAGTTTCTTTTGAAGCCGTTTCGCCCTTCTAGACAACGACGAAAAACTATTATTCAAAACTACCTCACTTATCAGTACACCTTGCATATACTGGCGCTCCAAAATCGGGATCTTCTCATTAGCCTCTCCGCTATCTAGCAAAGAATCTGATGAATCGTGCGCAATCACTTTCTCGATTGATACCTCGAGGCTCCACCGCCTCTCGAGCGAGATGTTCTTGCTGCGAGACTGTTCCAGGTTCAGCAGGCTCCCCTTGGCGAGCTTATCAGACGAAACGTGGTTCGATCTCTGGCTCTCACCGACCTTGATATTCCCCATGTCAACAGAAGCAGCATGATGGATATGCACCTGCTTCTGCTTCCTCAAATCCGGCAGCAGCCCTCGTTTCCTCAAGGCGTTGAGGTAAACTTCTTGCGCCGATGGAAGGCAGCTTCCTTTCGGATAAAATGTCCCCTTGCCATCTTTCAAACCCCTCGTCCAAGTCCCAACATAGCAGCCTCCATCACTCCAGGTATACACACCAAGTCCATGCATCATTCCATTCAACCAGCTACCTTCAAATGAGTCTCCATTCATCCATGTGAGTGTTCCTTTCCCTGACATTCTCCCGCCTTTCATATTCCCTAAATACACATTCCCATTGGACCAAGTATACTTCCCTGGCCCCTCCGGTGTTCCTTGGATCCAAGACCCTTCGAATACATCTCCATTGGGATAAACTTGGTAGCCAAGGCCATGCTTGAGATTCAGTCGCCACCGGCCTTTGTAGGTAAGGCTATCCGAGCCGATATATGTTCCGGTACCGTGGATATATCCACCAGAGAATTCGCCCTCATAAAATGCTCCTGAAGGCCATTGTATTTTCCCATTTCCGTTCCTCATCCCGCGTCGCCACTCGCCCTCATATACACAACCGTCTGACCACACATACTTTCCCTGACCCTCCGGCATGTTCCCGAGAAGGGACCCGGAATATGATTCTCCATTAGGGAGCAAGAGTTCCCCGACTCGAAAGCCTGCGATCTCAGAGGAATGGCCAGATTCTCCATTTGTCGGTAAGACTATTCGGTCTATCTCAGAGATGGCATCAAGAGATTTTGTTCTCTCTGCAAGGGAAATTGCTCCATCCGAATTACCAACTGTGGCCACAGGGCCAGACATGCATAATGACCAAAAGGAATTTTTTTTTTCCCTTGGTTGAATTACAAAGTTTCCCAAATTTTACTGAACTATAAAGTATCCCAAATTTGCAACAGCTACAAGACAAGGAAGGGTTGCATACAGGGAAATCTTACCAAGATATTGACCCTTTGACACTCTTTTGTCCTTTTTACTAGAGAAGAGGAGCAAGAAAAAAATAAACCAAATTAGAAATTTATCATCATCATCATACAAGCTGCAATCAGTTCCAGAAATCAAAAAAAGGGGGAAGAAACAAAGATTGTCAAGAACCTTAGAGTGAAGCAAATTTAATTCTAAAGAACACTGACTGATACACTATTTCCTTCGCCGAATTCGGCAGACCACAACACAATCGTATCTGATTTTATATAGATAGGCAATTAAACAAACATAGCAACTACAATCATTAGAAACTGAGGGGAAAAAACTATTGAGATCTCAAGCTAATTAAGAGAAAAAACAAAACTTAAAACACAGAAATTTAATCAAACACATAATGGGCGGAAAAAATGGTTGTATAGTCACTTCATAAAGTGTCTAGAAATTGAACAAACTTTTCCCCCATCATGAACCCTAAATAAATGCAGAGAAGACCAAAAATCCTTGCCAAAATTTCAAACCCTTGCCCCCACCAAGATTGAAAACAAGTGAAGCTAGTTCAAACATTATTGCAAAGCTAAGCAACACACATGTATGTACTGTTCCAATATAATATACCCGAAAAGAGAACCCCCCAATATTATTGTACCAAAAAAACAGCTTCTTTGCAGAAAAATCAAATACTGGCATACACATTCAATTCCAAGCCCTACAAACTTAATTAGCAATAATAGCAAAACATAACAATAAAAATTGATAAAATTCTGCTTACAAAGGATTATATGATTACTTCCATGGCTTTGATTTCATAATATACAATAAACTTTGAATAATATAGATAAGATAATCAATATAACTATTTTCCTTAAATCCAGATTGCAACCTGGCCTCATATATACACATACATAAATACATATACACACACTTATATACATAAGTGACTAGTGGTTGCAACACATCATTGAAGATGAGGACATGACAAGCATCCATAACTCTAAGTTAACAAAAATAGATACAGATGCAAAGAGAGAGAGAGAGAGTACCTTGAAAGTTTGAAAGAGAAAGGGAATGAGAAAAGAAAGAAAGAAAGACAAAAGAGACTGTTCTGTTCTCTATAACTCTAATTACTCTCTCAACTAAGCTTTGTTTCTTTCTACTCTCCAAAGTTTTATGTGACTCAGTCCTCTCTCTCTCTCTCTCTCTCCTCTTTCTCTCTCTGTGTAAACAAACAGAAACAAGGAGTGTTGTGTGGGTGAGGATCGGAGCCAGAGACAAATGTTACATAAACTCATCTCCTTGTAGCCCCACTAATTGGACAAATTCATCTTTATTTCAACTCCAAGGCTTCATTTTTTTTTTATTATATTATTCAATATATAGTTTCAAATTTCAATACATATTGTATAATATATATTAAATTTAATGTTTGATGCATATAATATATAATATATGAGTTATGTTATATAGATTCGTTCATTTAGCATCGGACACTGCATCGATTCACAACTCATATACCATTGGATGAAACCTACTAATGCACAATATAAGAGTTGTGTTATATGAACTCATTTAACATAAGACACCATGCTGATTTACAGTATTATTGGATGTGATCTCAATTGATTATAAGTTTTATTGAAATCTCATTCAATAATAAATTGTAAGTGAGTCAATAAAGTGTTCCATGAAAAATTAATTGTAAGTTTTGTTTCTCTAAGCATAAATATCACATAATTATGTATTATCATGCCAATAAAAATATTTGACTTTTATCTATTGTTTGATTCAAGGAAAAATGGAATGATAAAAAATGAGTGAAAAATGCATAATAGCCATTTGCACGCAACTGTGTTTTCTTTTTTCTCAATTTTTTTTATTATTAAAGAAAACAATAGAAGAGAAAATATATTATTGTCTCTCAATTTGTTGTTATTTTTTTCCACATCCAAATAAAGCATTACATGTTAATTGGTACTTAAAAGTCATCAAATCATATGCGGTTGTAAGTAAAACTTTTGAGACAATGAATAAATGTGAGATTCTATTTAATCATTATTATTATGATGACAATACATAATTAAATAATATAACATATAGAAAAAAAATATCTATAATTATTACCTTAAAATTCATAGATAGTAGCATATAATAAAATTATTTACACTAATAATATATTAAAATTAAAATTACTTTAAAAAAAACAGTCTCTATTAATATCACCCAAATAAAATTGCATTGACATAATATTATATGAAATTACAAAAATTAAATGAGAATGATTTCCTTAAATAAATCAATAAATAAATAATAATTTTTATTATTACCTATATATTAGTTGAGGTCAATGAGCTAAATACGGTAATAAGCCAATTATAACTTGGAAAAGGGAGAAGGTTTGGATCTTAAGAGGGACTACTTAGAATAAAGTTCTAACTACGTTACTTTATCTAGACGAAAATTTTGTTGATTAGACTTTACATTATACGAATAATTAATCAAAAGTTCAAACATCAAAATGCGTGTAATATGTATCCAATGAAACAAAAAATAATAATATCATAATTAAATAATTAATGAGATATTATATATATAGAGCATGCATGTACTGTTTAAAAGACAATATTGTCACAATAATTAAGGTACAATTATGATTCCTAAACACAGCATGTTCAGACAAAAGAAACTATATTTCCAAAAGAAAAGACCTTAATTAAGGATTTGCTCTCCCTTTATTAACTCTAAATTTTGATTACATCTTCAAACTAATCTTTTAAGCCCATCTTTTATTTTTTTTATTTTTAATTCTTACTGTCAGTTTGAGTTAATGATGCTAATATGACCATTTAACTTCACCATGTGACATGTCACGTGCCATAACTTAAATTTTTAAATTAAATTCATGACGCACCCACCCCACACCCACACCCACCCGGTCTTTTCTCTGCACTCCGTCTTCCCTCTGCGCGGCACCCCTCATCTCCGTGTTGTCCCTCAGCTACACACCGCCACTCACCGCACTGTCCCCCACCGGCTTCTGATCTCTCTCTCTCCCATCTCTCCACCACCGGCGCCATCGGTCACTCTCTCCCCGACCACCGCCGTCCTCGACTGGTCAGTATTCTTTGCACCCTTTCTCTCTCACTCTACCTTTCTCTATCTAAGTCATACTATCTGCTCCTTGCGCCACCACTTTGTTTTGTTTTGTTTTTTTCTTTAGAAAAATTGATTTTCGGTATGTTGATTTTTTTAAAAAAATTTAGAAATTCCCAATTTGGCTGTTCGCTTGACTTTCTTGCGGTGGGTTTGTGTGCAATGTGTTTTTTGAATTTAGCTGAAAAGAGGTTGAGATTATTTTTACACCTCTTCTTCCTCTTTGTTTCCCCCATTTTGTTTTCATAACGACAGTTTTCAATTCTGTTATTGTGGGGGTTTTTTGTCTTTCTAATTTGATCACCATCAATTGCAAAGGACGAAGGGCAAAAAATAAAACTAAACCATTTGTGTCTGTGTGTGTGTTTATGAGAATCGTGGCAGCAATGGAGTCACGGTGGAGAGAGGGTGGGGTGGGTGGCAGCGAGGAGAGAGGAAGGGTAGGGGGGTGGAGAGAGACGGAAAAAAGAGAGGGAGTGGCGGTGGCGAAGTGCCGTGGCGTTGGGTGAAGGGAAGGGAAATAGAAGACGGAGTGCCATGGCCTGGGTAGGGTGGGGGTGCAAAGAAGAGAAGACGGGGTGGGGTGGGGTGGGGGGGAAGAAGATAAGATTCAAATTATTATTATTATTATTATTATTATTATTATTAATTTAAATTGAATTGGGTTTTAGATCACACATATGGGTGAGTTATGAGTTTAATTTAAAAATTTGGGTTATGCTACGTGGGGTGTCACGTGGCGAAATTAACTGTATGTCAGCGCCGTCCAACCTAAATTGATGGCAAGGAGTAAAAACAAACAAATTTTTTTTTACAGGAACTAAATTCTAATGAAAATTTTTGAAGGGACCAAACACAAAATTTTTGATATTATAGAGACTAAAAACTTATTTAACTCTTTAAAATATTTCCTTTATTGTGACCACACGTAGGTCATACTATATTTGAACTTGAAAAATAATTTAAAAATTAAATTTAATGTTAATAATTATTAACATAAGACTTTTTTTAATAAAAAGTTAATGTAAGACTTTTTATATATACATTCAAACTACCAATAATCAAAGCTAATTGAGAATATTTACATTATATATCAATGAAATTTTAAGAAAAATTTATATAGCAAGAGTTCATAATTTTTGTCCAATTAGTTTATGCACCCATTTATCATTGTTTTTATATTCAAGCATAGGAAATCTACATCTACGAAAAAAGGAACAAGCACATGAAATCTATGAAGATTTTATTCCGATGTTCATCGTAGCAAATATAAATTTAAAACAATAAATTATATAGAATTAAAATTAAAGATAATTATATCAATAAGGTATTGATTCGAGTGGAAAAAGTTTGAATTCCTTATATATGCGATCTTGAATTTGATCCCCAAATTCATGTATATGCAAATAAAAAAAATATTGTTGAGAGATGTCAATGTGTATTATGCAAGTTAATCTCTCTCTTATTAGATTATTAGATGTATAAGAGGATACTACGAGAAATTTTAAAAAATAAAATATTTTCTAAATAAAGATGGGGCCATGATGTATCGCATTGAACGCCCCGTTTTAAAGATTGAAGGGATATTTGGTAATTTGGTATTTGTCGGTATGATAAAGACTGGGAAAAGAATATATATGAAATGAAATGTGGACATTGTGTGGGTCTGCAATGTGACAAGTATGATATTTGAAGGGGAAAAAAAATTTTCTTTGTTGTCGTTAACTTTTTTGACCTCTAGATATTTATCATACTTAAGTCATGGAAACTTGACACATGTATGCAAAGAAAAATAAAAGTGTGCAATCTTAATTGTGGTAACATCAACTCTAGTTTTTCCTCCAATTTCCATGTTGTGGATGGGCATATATAGCAATATGCGCTTTGTTAAGTTCTACATGACTAAGATTTATAGTGAGTAAAGAGGTTGGCAGCGTTAAATTCATCTGGAATCATAGAAAATATTAAACATGTTTTTAAAGTTATTAAAAATTAATTAAATTAATCTGACATCAAAGTATAATTTCATTTATTTTTTATAACCTTATGAATGAATTTAATATTTTTTATAAACGAGTTTGACAAATGTTGTTAATCTTACAGACAAATTTAATGATTTACTCGATATATAATACAAATTTGACAGGTCCTATTTTTTAAGTTAATTTTTAAGATTGAGTTAATTTTACTGATATGATATCAATATATATATATATATATGAGTTAAATATATTTTTAATTTCTCATAAATTTTAAATTTTGTGTTTTACCCCGTATAAATTTTATTGCTAAAAATTGTGTCTCATAACTTTTTTTTAAGGTTTTAGTCTTTACCATCATATTAAGTCATTAATTGTTGATGTTGATGTGATAATTAACTTGACCACATGGCACATTGTCATGGTTAACCTAACCATTACTCCATCTACTTACTCACGCACTGTTATCAGCATATGTTTGTTGTCTTCTTCTGTGCTACCTCACCCACGCGTCCTCAACTGATTCTCTCCTCTTCTGTCACTCACCTTTGTCACATTAGCAGTTGACGGCTTAACATGACGACAGAAACTAAAATCTTACAAAAAAAAATTATGAGAAATGATTTTTAACCAAAAAAAATTTATGAGATACAACGTAAAATTTAAAATTTATCAGTGACTAAATACATATTTACTCTATTGATAAGTACCACAAAAAATATATGGCCATATAACATTTTATTTTATAAGCGATCTAGTAACCCTTCCCGTCAACTAATTTTTAGGATAAATTATGCCTGCTCAATTTTAATAATATAATTAATTAATTACTTGATGGTATCCCTGCCATTCAACTTTCATTTTCGTATCAATATCAAATCCAGTGTCAGATTTTTATTTAAAAAAAAATATATATAGAATATAGTCCTTTACACTAGTCACGTGACTTTTTGTACTGTAAAGTTACTTTTCTTTTTCAACCCCGGGAAAGAAAAAAGTCTTGGTTTGGAATTTTACTTCATTCGTATTTCACTCATAGGTACCATGCACGTATATAACTTTAAAAAGTCAAAATTCTTTTGAATAACTTTTTCAAAAGCCACAAGTATTCTATATGTTAAAAAAAAATAGAATATCTTTAACATTTTAAGTTTTAGAAAATTATGTATACTTTCTCCAAATTCATTGCAGGTTTTGTTTTTCAAGAGAATTGTAAATTTGTTTTAAAATTGTTGTAAGTGACAAATAATTATCACACCACCTTTGGAGCAATTACATGAGCAATTAATACAGATCACCGAAAGAGTTTTTCAATATGTAAAGGAGTTTTGGAAAAGCCACCCAAATAGGGCAAAGTAATATTTAATATTGAAACGTGAATATTATGTAAATGCACCTGAAATATAACAATATTTTATAAAATGTTAAAAGATGAGACTATTTACGTGAAATTTTTGAAAAAAAAATTAGTTGAAATTGCCATTAAAAGAGGCGATATCTGAAATGTAAAAAATCAAATCAAATCAAATTGCCAACATTTGTGGCAAAAGAAATTTATTTATTTATAAAAAAAATGAAAGTAAATCACCATGCATTGCATGGCAAATTGAAAGAGTTTTTTTTTAATTGCAGAAGCTAACAATAGTTCATGGGATTAATTTCGAAGGAAGCGTGTCTCGAGAACACGCGGTCATCATGCCTCACGAGCGGTTGAAGAGAGATTCTTTGACTGTATTGAAGCAATAATGTTCATGTTTGAACATTTTTTGGTACAATGGAAAGACAATATTTTGCATATAAATATGGTCTTCTTGAAGCCTCAGTTTTGTAGAGGTAGAGAAAGTAGAGAGATATCAACAGAAGAAAAAGAGTTTGTGAGAGTAAAAATAATATTGAGAGAAGTATTATTATTATTATTATTATTATTATTATTAATAATAAGATGGTACAATCTCTCCATGCAATGGATGCAAGCAATCATATTTTGCGATTGTAGATAACAATCCAGAGGTAATATTTATTATTTAGTTTATCATTTTGTTTTATTTTTACAAGTTTATTATTATTATTATTATTATTAATTGTGTGTTATACAAAATGAGATATAAAATATTGTTTACACTTGTCTCTTTGTGAGAATTTTGTGTATGAAAAATGTATTTTATTAAATATTTAAGCCTATTATTCCTATTGTTATTTTGTTTCATATTGTAATCAAACAGTGTTGTATTAAATGAAAATATATTATATAAATGAAAATATGTTTTAACAATGGGAAAAAATATATGCTACTGCAATTAGGAACATCAAACTCACCAAATGCATTACCTTTGACACACCAACCTACAGACTCAATATACATTATGCCCTTAGGATAATTCTTTCCATAGCAAGGACTGATCGAGGAATGTTATGGGGAGGGGGGGGTGAAAGTTAGATGTATTACCAATAAAATATGTTGCGTCAATAAAAGATTTTTTTTCCTTATAATGTTCATGTTGTATTGAGTCATTAATTTCCAAAATTGTTATTAACATTGAAAAGTTTATAACTAAGTATAGATCTAAAGAGATCTTTAATTACACCACAGAATAGTGCATGGTGTGATGACCCAAAGAAGGAGAGAGAGAAAAAAAGTGGGCGCTGCAGAGGCACGGTGATGAAGTCTTACATCAGGAGCAACATCTACAGGGGGTCTTGAGTTCCTTCTATATATAAAAGTCTCCCATGAGTGTTTAAACTTATTAATTCACTCAAAAGTTTGAAGGTTTTATTTTTAGTGAGACTATTCACTCCAGTTATCCTTTATTATTTTTTCTCTCTTGTTCTTCTGTCTGTGGAGAAATAGTGTCTCCATGTAGAAAATCATCATTGTTAATGTTTTCTTCTAAGTTTTCACTGTCCTTATCAATGTCACTACCACTTTCATTATTTGGCTCAACTTCATCATATTGTTGGGTCACTGGATTTGAACTGGTACCAATTAACCACATCGAAAAAACTAGATCTACTCAGATTTGAACTGGGGTTGACCTTCTTCTCATCTTGGTCGACATCATCTTCAAAGTTGACACACAACTCAATTGTAGTAATATATTCTTGAAATCACCGTGTTTCCTAATTAAACATTTATTGCATTTGGATGTCTTTGGTTATTAGAACAGGTCTATATTGTAAAACCCCATTTACCAATAAAATTGGTAACCTACATCTTGTTTTTACTACTCTTTTTTGAAACAACTCACCAATTATAGCATTTAGTTTCGCAAATGCTCTAGTTTGTGAAACATGATATAATAATGGATTATCACATATAAATATCACACATTCATTATTAGATCTTTTTATAGATTTATTAAAATAAATTAAAACATCAACACTTTCATCATTCTTTTTTTAAAAAAAAATTACTAGCACTAATGTAAGGGAGAAGAGATAAATGATTCTCTATAAAAATAGACGTAGAAAAGAAGCTAATGAGAGAATGGAAGAGAGTAGAGGAGAAGAATGGATTTTTGGTGCTGAACACAATGAGACTGAAAAAGAAGCATTTTTATAGCCAAAATTTTGTTCATGAGCATTGCATCCTACAAAATAATTGAGGCTTCAAGCTTTGCATTGTCATTTATCAAAATGATTGAGGCTTCAAGCATTGCATTGTCATTTCATGTAGCCTTCACGAGCATGCATGCTTTTTTTTTATTATTATTTGTCCATGTAAATCGTCACTCATTGTGGCGATTTATGTACAAGTTTTTTTTCTTCTGCAAATCGCCACTACTTATAGTGGTTTATGTACAAGATTTTTTTTTTGTGCAAATCGCCACTTCTTGTGGCGATTTATGTGCCAAGTTTTTTTATTGCAAATCACCTATTTTTGTGGTGATTTATGTCACAAAATTTTGTTTATTACTTGTTGGTACAAATCACCTCTTCTTTTGACAATTTACTACAAGTTACCATATTTTAATACATCATAAAAAATGTATCGCAATTTTGTATTCTCCCCCTGTATTTACCACACTAAAGAGTTTTACAACAAAAATATGATTTTTTTTTCCTCGAGAAAGTGGTGTGAAAGTTAACAACTTTTAATGATAATAATAATAGTACATAATTAAATGACGAGTTTTTGCTAATAAATATCATTAGAGTATTTGATAAGGAATCCAAAAAGATTTTTTTTATTAAAAACATAAGTTTTTAATGCATTAATGGTATAAGGTTTTTCACATGCCACACGAGGTAAATACACTATCCTTCTGAATTTTAATATTTTTTTATGGTTTTTAAAACTAAATTTATCGAATTTTGTCATCACTTCATGTTATATATGATCTTGAAAAACTTTTCATTAGTCAAGTTATTGAAAGAATCAACTTATAAAAGGTTTATAGATGTGTACTATTTGACCTTACAATATATCTCTTTACAAATATTAAATTAAAAGATATTAATTTATCATATTAGATCATATGGCACATCAATATGTCATATTAAATCATAAAATGACAAAAAAATTGATAAATTTAGTCCTAAACATTGTCGAAAATAGGAAAGTTTAGTAAGAGGGACTATTTACCCCATGAGGCACATGAGAAACCACTTTAATAGTGTTATAGACTTAAAAAACTTGTGTTTTCAATAAAAAGTTTCTCTTTTGGTTTTCTTAACAAGTGCCCTTAGCAAAACCCTAAAATGATATTGTAAATTTTTTTTTTTACACTAACCGTGTATATNGTTGCTTGGGGAGGAGATCTTCCTTCTCCTATAAATAAAGCTCCCAAACAACTCTACAACTCGCGAATTCCTCTAAAGCTTCTAAGGTTCCTCCCAAGTGCGAGAACTTTTTCGCTCAATTATCTTTTTTTTTTTTTGTGGAGACGCAACGTAACCTAGGGTGAGTAGTTAGTCTTTTTAGGGCTGACTTAGGGTAGTAAACACCTACGTCACTACTTTGTTAGTGGTAGTGTTGTGGCGGTCCATGACCACCATGGTGATGCTGCTTCCCTGTAGTGATGCTAGATCGCTACTGCTACACTCTCTAGGAGTATTTTTGTCAATTTCTAATGATGTGGTGTTTGTTGGCCATTTCAGGTGCCAACTCTATGCCGCTCAGAGCTTCGAGTGCCAATGCTCTCCAATCTCAAGCCTTTCCAAGTGAGTAGAGGTCCCAGTGTATCAATGGTGTGTTGCATTAGCAGTTCGTCAATCAAGTCAGTTGTGATTATTATTATCTTATTATTATCAAATATTTAAATGCTTAGTAAATCACATGTTAGGACTAAGTAGAGACCTATGTATGTGCTATATGAAATAAATGTATGATTATATGCTTAGAACAACTTGGTTAAGCATAAGTAGCAACCCCTATAGTATGACCATAGGACAACAGACTTCCATAATCAGTATGCATAGAACTTAATAACTCTGGTAATTGATTACAAGCAAGAAGACCATAATTAGCTCACATTAATTAAGAATTTCATAATTAGTTATGTATGACCACCCTAGGGTAGTGGACTTACATTTCAATAGCTTCAATATTATATGGGTTCAGCATACCCATAGTGAGTCAGTATTCTTACTGGTTCAACGTAGCCGGATTGCAAGAATTTATCCTGGCGAAGCAAGGTCGAGCTCCCACTCCCTTGATCGAGGATTGAGAGACATATCTCCTCGCGCCCCTCCACTGGAAGCAGACAATATTATACAACAGCTTCACAGTTCCTTTATTTTAGCATTTATATTTCCAGAATATGACATGTGAACTTATCTGGAAATTATTGCAATTGCTTATGATATATATATATATATATATATATATATGCCCAATATTTGTTACGTGTGGTACTGAGGTATTTACCACTGAGTTGACAACTCAATCCTCTGTCATATTGTTTTTCAGATACAGTTGAGGGGAGAGATACCGTTCCCTTGGTCCAGTAGCAGCAAGGTCCAATGTCAGTGGTGAGCTCCGCTTTGTAGTGGAGTCTACCGTAGTATTTTAATTGTTAGGATATGCTCTATATAAATTAGCAGGACCCCGCATTAACAGACATTAACATGAGACATTATCAGTTTTATTATTACTATTATTATGACAAGATATTATGTATTTCAAACAACATTAATTATTAATTTATAATTCAGTTATTAAATTAGTATCATGCATAATTAGCAGTTAAGCCACGTCAGAGCTTCCATAAAGTCAATATCCTTGTGTGCGGTCATGCCTTTAGTTGGGCATGACAATTACAATTCAAATCTCAATTAACATCATTACATATTTAAATATTTTACAATACTTCAACAAGATTTCTGGAATTGGACAAAAGGAAACCAATTTGTTTTGACATATATCCATATATGTAATATAATTTAATATCTCTGCACTAATTAATCATTTGAAAAAATACACATCCTTATTATAAGATCATGTTTTTTTTTCCTTCCTTTCTTGAGTAGTTAATTTTAAATGCTTCAAATTCCCAAACACCATACATATAGAATATGTATAGTTCACACCACCGATATGAACATTTGCTTATGCGGAAAAATAAATGAAAAAAGCCAATAGAAAAGGTAAGGGGAATATTAATGAAGCATCTAGGTTTATAATAGGAAAATCTTGAAGCATCAAACTTTAGTAGTGAACCACATTCCTAATTAAAACAAACCATCATTCATAACCGCCAAGAAGAGATACTAGTGTCACAAAGTTCCAAATGCAGACCACACAACTTGGCAACATATATCTTTCCATGAAATTGAGGATCAAGTGGATTTAATTAACATATTAACATAATGAAAGTATATTAAACAATTATATAAATTTTGTAATGTGAAATTATTTCTAAATTAAAAATTTACGAGTATATGTAACCTTTACTAATAGTCCTTTGATGTCTATAACATTAATTACTTTTGATAAATATTAGAATATATAGTTGAAGTATTGATAATTGTAATAGTTAGGATTAGCTAATGGTTTAGCTAATTAGTTAGTGGTTATTAGTGGTTATGAGGAGCCTATATATAGGCTTGCTCTACTCGTAGTTACACACTTTCTCATTCTCTCAATTTCATTTTACACATTCAGTTTCATCTTCTCTCTTTTCTCTCCTAGTACCGTGGATTTCAACATGGTATCAGAGCCATGGCATCCGCCTTAAAGCTTCCGCACCTTATTTTTTTTCTTTTTCGTTTTCCTTCATTTTCTTGCTTCCCAAACATTATTTTTTGTAATTTTCTTTTACTTTCTCAAAAAAAAAAAAACCAAATGTTCACAGCATTTTCTCTTATTTCGTTTTTCCTTTTTTCCACTTTCTCGGACCTGGAACTGTGAATCTGCTGCTGCTTCATCTCTTTCTTTTCCTTTTTTTTTTCATTTTTCCATCTCTTTTTTTCCCTTTTTTTTTTC
>QANU01094832.1:504843-536883 GCA_003254905.1 Nissolia schottii | reverse complement strand
TATATATATATATATATATATTAATTATAGCCATAACTTTGTGAAAGCTCAGTCCCACATTCATCACCTTATGATGACTAATTATTATATTAATGCTTGAAATGTCGGTAAACAATTATTTTTACTATGAATTTAATTTAACTTTGTTACATTAAATAAAAATTTTATATTGTCATTTAATTATATATAATATTATTCAGAATATTTGACTCTTATCATTACAATCTTGAAAGTCATATAAAAGATAAAATATATAATAATTGATGAAACATGTTACATTGACAATTTATCAAATTAATCTTTATTATTATTATTATTATTATAATTATTATTATTATTATCTCCNAATAATAATAATAATAATAATAATAATTATTATTATTATTATTATTATTATTAACAAAATTTTTGAGAGAGATTAAGTTTAGTCAACATATTCTATAAGTTTTTTATAATATAATTTTGA
Source organism: Nissolia schottii (assembly GCA_003254905.1). Classification (NCBI taxonomy): domain Eukaryota; kingdom Viridiplantae; phylum Streptophyta; class Magnoliopsida; order Fabales; family Fabaceae; genus Nissolia; species Nissolia schottii. Next base: position 536,417 of record QANU01094832.1, on the reverse strand, counting down.
TAAATTACTAGTAAAATTTTTGTACACCAACAATCAGTCATTTGTAATATTTCTTTTGACAATTTTTGAAGTAGTTGTTATAAATTATAAGAGTCAAATACTTTTAATAACGTGCTAATGCATAATTATATAAAAATGTAAAATACTAAAAATAGTTATTTAATCTTAATAATATATTTTTTTAATTTATATTTATGTGTATATATATATGCATATTTTAAATTTGATTTTTTTTTTTCATTTCAGTGGCGGCTGATTACTTAATTTTATGGACGTTTATGGTGTGTTTGTAATGCTAGACATTGTTAAGAAATATTGCAGGAAAAAAATCTGAAAATATATAAATAAGAAAACTGTTTGGTTCTTGTGTATTATATAAGGATAGAAAGTAAGAAAGAAAAGTTCTGGTGGTTATCTCTTTCTATGTCCTTATATTATGACTTGGGTACAAAAGATTCCCTTAAAAATGTCCACTAGAAAAATACAATAATTGGATTAATTCATTGTCTTATTCCATATATGTGTGTGTGTGTGTCAAGGATTAGCATCTCTCACAACACACTTGGTGATTTTTTTGTTCATCCAAGACTTATCCGTATTTCAAAACATGGCACTCAATTTTCTTCCTCAAATGCATTATTATAAACACTTGTGAAAGCATAATTTGAGTAAACCATATGATATTTTAAACTATGTTTGAGTTAAAATTAATTTTCAATGTTTGATGGGCATATATTCCATTAATCCATGAGGATGTGACCTAACCCCAAAATCAAACATCTCAAGAGAGTAATGGAAGTGCAAAAGCATAAGTTATTGGGCTCAACTCGCCGAAATATAAAAAGCTGGCCCAATTCGGTTCCTAAAGAATAAAAAGTAGAAATCATCATAATTAAGCCCAATTTAGCAATAGTAATAGTACTCAAAAGAAAAATGCATAGCCCCAGACCTTCACATCACAAAAAAAAAAGAGAAAAAAAAAAAGTAAACTTTTCAATTTGTTGTCAACATTGGCATTGTCAATTAAGTTCATCACAAACTTTGAAAAATAGTAAATTCATCCCTAAGGACAAATTTAATGTGTGAATGTTAACTTGGAGATGAATTAGCTATTTTTCAAAATTTGAGAACAAATTTAAATGTTTACTCTCCCAAAAAACCTAGATTGCAGTACATAACAAAAAACCTCGTAGATTGCATTGACAAAAATAACCTTAGATTGCCCATAAATTATATGTAGTTCAAGTAATATCTCTCTTGATTTTTGTGCCAAGGGATTGTTAGTGTTCAAGAGTTTAATCTCTGCATGCCTTTTATTTTTCCCATTCCTTAGCTCTTATAATAATTCCTCTAATAGTTGAAACTTTTACTTCAATTTTTAACTTAAACCAAACACAACAAATCATGGTTAAAAAAGGAGGAACCTTTTTGTGTATTGCTCACATCATGGTTGTTAAACTCTCGAGTTTACGATTTTTTATTACACAAAATGAGTTAACGCTTATGCAAATTCTTTTTTAGTAAACTCGTACGAGTTTAAGTAAACTCTCGATTCTACTAACAAGTTTACGAGTTAAAATCTACATATGAGTTTACCTCAAAATGTACAAATTTTGTAACTTTGTTAGATACTTACCTAACTTTGTTTATATTAGATAATATATATTGAGTTTATTTAGCTAATTTCATATATTTATCATAATTGAACTATGTTTTATTGAACTATAAAATAATACAGATACTGAATAAAGTATGACATACCCACAAAGTGTCATGCATTAAAGTGTATTTTATGATATTTCTTTCATTAATTTAATTTAAAGTTAACATTATTCAATTTTAATTATAAATACAATATTTAATCAAGTTAGTTCCTAATTAAATTGCTTATAACATATCTTTTTACATATGTAAACTCATACGAATTTATAATTCGAATTTGTTGAGACTCCACGGATTTACTTAAATTCTGGAGTTTGACAACCTTGGCTCACATGTCACATAAAAATAGAGATCAACACACACTTTAGTCATTTACCAAACCATACAAAATGCACATATCATTGTAATGACGATTTGATACGTCGTGCAGTAAACTTGACCTATTCTTGCCGTGCCTTGTTAAGTCACAATGGCTAGGACTTAATGTGACCAATAATCTTTATTTTTTCCTGGCACGTTGCCTTGATTAATAAATTGAAACCATTGAAAAAAAAAAAAAAAGATTCAATACCTCGTTATTGGAAGATACATAATAGGGTAATTACTCTTTAACCCCCCTCATCAATAAACCTTAGAAAGTGGCAATGCAAGAATGTTTGTTCATTGTGCAGAATTCATCCAAATCTAAACTACGCTAATCTTGCAAAGATGGGACAAGAAGACAACTATGCTCAATAGTTGTTTAAAAGTTGCTTGTATGCATCCTTGTGCAGCCTGTGCATGATAATAAGTCACTTTAAGCATTAAAAAAATGATTAGAAGCTTGGATGAAAGAAAATGACAAGGAATTAAATTATTAACTAGATTATGACCTGCGCGATTCGCGGGAAAATAACAAAGCAAACGATTTTAGTGAGAAATAACTATAATTACGATGTAGTTGCGGCAAATTTAATAACTACCAAGTACTTTGCAATGTATAGATATAGATGTATAGGTTTAGAAGCATCTAAGTCCTAATACATACCTTTCGAATCGCTTTAATTAGTGGCGACAAGCAACTTTTCTCCAAGAAACTCCTTGAAGAAATCATCCGTAGGAAGAGCTTGCAAGGATTCAGAAAGTGATTTAGGTAACCTCTGAAGCTTTTCTGGATCTATTTCTGAATCTGATTCATACATGATATAAGTTTATCAATTAATTGATATGAATGACATTATACATTGAACTTCAACTTCATACATAACTTCATATCATAAGAACTAAACATAAAATTTGCTAATTATTTGAAATTCTTATAAGCTCGTTGTGTTGATACAAACAAACACTATTCATGTTGCATTCTGTTACACACTTATAATAAAGGGTTATATGATCTTACCGATAGGTTCCGGAGGAGGAAGATGCCGACAATTAAAGACCATCGATGCCAGAAGCAATTATGGCAGCCAAGCCCAAGTGAGGATTTTCACAAGCATCAAATGATTTAAGCTCAAAGTTGTTCACTAGACCATTGGGAGCCTCCTTGTTTTCATTTCCCCAGCATAAGTATGCACCGGTCCATGTGTTCGGTTGTATCCGATCATAACTGCCAAAGAAGACGGTTGCTCGTTGATATTTTACATTTTATTACTTTGCAATAACAAATATGTAAACATTAGGGTACGCTCAGTTTCTGTTTCCAATTGTGTTTTCTGTTTTTGAGATTCTGTTTTCCGTTTTTACTGTTTCTTTTACAAAATTTTAAAAACAAAAAAAACACAAAAAATGTAAATAAGAAATGAAAACATAAACCAAATATATAAGATATCTGTTTTACTATAATGCTTGTTTGAGATATAACAACCATTCTTAGGCCAATACCTAACAATAATGCCACCAAAACTAGTGCTATAATACCATAACATCAATTTACGATAAAAAATAGTCCGATTAAGATATTGCAAAAGGCGACCTGTTAGGAAGTGGCGCAATGAATGCCATAGTCGAAGAAAGATGATGCATGGCTCCAGCCATGAATTCCTTTCCCAACGTCGATATCCCATGCTTAGACGATCCATCGGCTGCCATAAACACATTTTTGCCGTTCCGCCACAAGCTAAGATGCACATGGCATCCACAACCCGAGTTGCCTAGGTTATACATACCTTCAACATCATCACAAGAGAACACGTTATACTCTTCCCAAAATATTTTACCTTTGAGATTTAAGATAGCATTGCACTAAAGCAGTTAAAGTTCATTGTAGAAGTAGTATTGAAAAAATGTTAGTAACAGTCTTCAGGGCATGTTTGAAGTGAAAATTTGATTCTCCTTGGTTCGAAAATCTGAATTATACAAACACTATGTATCACTCAAAAACAGAACGAACCTCGCCACTTACTTCGGCATAAATGTAGCCGGCAAGCCATGTTTTCTCGCGATTGCCCTGACAATTTCACGAGCCTAAATTAAGTCGTCAGCAGCTTTAGTACAAGCAGTATATCCCAAAACCACCACAAATTGTCCTTTTCCACATTCTGCATGTAACTACAAATATAATAAAAAATAAGGAGTTTTAGGCAAAGCAACAAAGTCCAATCTTAAGCATTATTTAATACATGCTAATTGTGATTGTCCTTTAAGAACTATAAAAAGTGATTAATGTTTGTTGGGGCTCATATTCAGTAATAATTAGGTTTAAGTATTAAATAACTTTGAACCTTATGTGGTGTTGTTTGCATGAAAGAACTTCTCAAAAGATGAAAATGGTATATCCAATGAAAAATCAAACAAAGCATATATCTAACAACATATAACATAAATCGGCTTGATAGAAACTCACACGACATTTGTGTTGTCCTGCATTATCAACCCATATGATACGAACGAAAAAGAGCGACGCATCGGTCTCCAAGCCATTAATATTCAACTTAGGGGGCAAATTGTTATGCGAACTAGCTGCATTGTTAGCTGAACTGATCTAATAGAAGCGGATAGCATTTCGTGCAAAGATGTCCTTAGCAGCTTCCACAGCCTCAGGAATCGAGAGATTGCCATCGATGCATGCATCACGTAGAACAGAGAAAACAATTTCGCGAGACCTCTTTGCACCTGTGAAAGCAAATAAAATTCATGAGAAAAATGAAACAACCACAATAGAGCACATAACAGAAATCTTCGAATTTTAGGCACATGATTGATAATAGACGTTAACCAACCTAAGTAGAAGGTTTTGGGAAATGCATAGCCATTGCTGCTGAACATCACCTGCAATTACCAATCAACACTACTTATCTTATTATAAAGAATAACAAATTTTTGAAAAAACTGTATTCTATATTTTAGCTTATTGAATTTTTTAATTTTTGGTGCGCAGTTCTTTGGATTGCTTATATTATCACCTTATCATCCCATGTACACTAACCTTTGGAATCGCCAACCCGAAATCTAGGTAAATCTGCAGAAGAAGATTGTGTTATATGTCTGCCATTGAACCTATAATCCATATATTCATATAATTACTAATACAAGTCAATGAAATGTCTGCCAGAGTAAACAGAAGCTAGATATGATGCTTCCCTTGAGTATCGATAGGAAGCATGCAAAAGAACGATCCGAGACTTTGAAAATCTCTAGTCATCAAGAACTGCACGGAGATGAAGAGGATTGAACAGCCGCATATCCAAATCTTTACCACCAAAACTAGTTACATCAAGGAAAAGTTTAGCATATACTAGGAAAAATCAAGGGGTATAATCAAACAGAAAATTCGAATATTCGGCTAACAATGTATGTAAAAAGTATCATGTATATACAATTAAAAGTCATCCATTTACCCTGTGTGTATCTGCATTGGCAAGTCACAGGATTGAGCAACTTCTAAACTTTGCAAGAAGATGTAGTCGATGAGATTTTTGTTCGCTATTTGGACAGGCTTCCCGGCTGAAAGTATAGAATATGACGAGTAAGAACACATCAAAACAGATCATATTTAAATCAATTTGAATACTCTACTCACTGGTAAGAACCTGTCTGAGAACCTCCTCAGCATCCTTTTTAGTCACATTCGCATTGATTTCTAGGCTGCTGCGGTATGCAGCTATGCTTTTAAATCCAAAGATCTCACCGGAATCTGAAACATGTGTGTGCGCGCGCACAGAGTCGCAGAGAAATCAACATATAAAGGATATGATTTCAACTTTGAGACAAAGGCTTAAGTAAATGAATCCAATGTCCAAGAAGACCCATCCGGAGAATCCTTCAAGGATGATAAGGGGTACAAATACAAGCAAAAGAAACTAATAGAGAGAACAACAAAGCACCTAAAATAACAAAAGATTCCTAACAATGAACTATGGAAATGCAGACTAAAAAGTGAATATATCTAGGTAACTCACTTCATCAAGGATTTTCTCGGCCACCAGTTCGATTCTCAGGATTCTACCAACATGAGGTGCGAAACTCCTATGCCATTCAACATCATGCTTTTTGTCCAATTCTAGCCCATCATCAATGAGTGTTGAGCTGATGGATTGTATTCCAGCAGCTCTTCGACAGCTTGCAAAGATGCTTCAGATCCATAGAGCTCGGCGATATCTCTTAAACTTCTTTGACATTACATAATATATGCAGTCAGAATAATATTCCAGCCAATAGCAAATACTGCAACTTATTCAACCTAACAGATTCCGAATGAACTCAAGGGCATCACAAAACATACTATCACCCCCATGGTTGTGACATTAGTCCATGCCCCTCCGAAGATGAGACTTACTCAAACTCCACAAGAAAATACTTCTCCGATTATTCAACTGTGATTTACCATGAAGGTAATTCCTCATTTAAATCTCTAACTACCTACGGACCAACTATTCTCTAAGGTTGCGTTTGGTTCATGCCAAGGGACAGAAGAGACAAAGACATTGAGGGACAGAAACATATTTAGAGAATGAGACCAAAAAAAATAACCTTAAAATTGTCCCTAAGGACTATTTTTAAGCTAAATTTTGTACCTCTAAAAAGGTGAGACATGAGACACATGTTTGAAGGCAATTCTTAAGCTAATTTTCTGCCTTGCGTCCTTTCTATCCCATCCCAGGACAGCAACCTAACGCTGCCTAACTATCTAATTGGATTGTATGCATCCTCTATGCTCAAAGTGTGAAAAGAAAAGAAAAAAAAAGTAACTTCCAACAATGTTAAAGCAAGCAAATGGTGGTTACTCAAACAAGTTTTAAAACAAGAAAAAGAAAAGACATATACCCTGAAGGATAGAGAGTGTGGTGAGAAAGAAACAGAGAAGGCACGGATGAAAGGGAATTTAGATTCAATGGAAACAATGTTGTGAGCATGTGCATCCACCAGCTCCGCTTCCCCCACCGTTTTCCTCAGCTCACTGAAATCCATTCTCAAATTTCAATCTCTCTTTTTCTTGCTATCTCGATATATACGGATCCGGATCCTCTCAAATTGAGAGGAAACATGACAATTTCATCTTTGAATCATGTACCCATCATATCCAGTTACAAAAGTTGTAGCAAAATTTCTAATATTGTATTACTGCCTTATAACTTAATTAGAACCAAATTCATTAGAGGTAAGGTTAAACATAAATTAATTCCGAATACATTGATGATGACCGTGATTAGTAGCTGATTAATCATCAGAATTATGAAGAGAAAATGTACTATTTGGCAAGAATTTAAAAAAAAAAAAAAAAGAAGGAAAAAATGGTGAAAGGAGAAAGAAAGAAAAATATAGAAAGCGGTAAGAAAGAAAGCGTGACTTTGGAAGCGTCTACATGGATGTTAACGCCCTGTTAAACCTATTTCACTTCCCCATCATTCGTCCACCTCTAGATGACATCAACGGATTCTTATGATTTAATGCGAGTATAGAACTTTTTTTACTCTGACCGTTCATGGCAATTAAACTCATTTTATATAACTAAGAACAAGAATTGTGTTATTTGAACTTATCTATCGACACACGTTATTCATCGTTGGATGAATTTTAATGGGATCCATACCTATTAGGATCTAATTCAACGGTGAATAACATGTGAGTTAGCACAATGTCTCATACAAAATGAGTACAAATAACATTTCTCACATGAACAATGTGTGCTACACTTAATCCTCAACTCAGTTTTCCCAACATAATTGGATGCAATATTGAAGACGATTTCCGATTTCAAACCACCAAAAGAAGGAAGCACCACGAATGATTTCAGGCTTTCAGCTAAAGCAAATTCTACTTGGATAAATAAATATAGTTAATAGTACAAAAGAAGAACAGTTCAAGTTTCCAATTTCTTTTATTCATTGGACATTGGATAAATTAGTTCAATATCTTAATGGAAAATACATAATAGGGTCATAATAACTCTACCTCCCCTCAATTATAACCCTCAGCAAAGTGTCAATGCAAGCAATGAAGGATGTTCATTCGTTGTGCAAAACTCATCAGAATCTAAACTATGCTCTAACCAATTTTGTATGTGAGAAGAAGATAGTAGCAAGGTCAATAGTGGTGTATAAGTTGCTTGTATGCATCCTTGTTCTTTGAATAATGATCAATTTCAGCCTGTGCATGATATAATAAGTCACATTAAGCATAAGAAAATTAAGAAGCTTGGATGGTATGAAATGACAAGGAACTATACTTACCTTCCGAATCGCTTTTATGGCGATGAGCAACTTTTCATCAATAAACTCGTTAACGAAATCATCCTTATTAAGAGCTTCCAATGATTCAGAAAGCGATTTTGGCAACCTCTGAAGCTTTTCTGGATCTGGATTTGTATCTGTTTCATACATGAAATAATTTTTTTTTTTATATAATGATGTGAATGACATATATATTGAATTTCTTCCGCAATTTCATATGAACAGTAACAAACTGTATAACCAAGGTTGTATGATCTTACCGACAGGTTCCGGAAGAGAAAGATGCCTACGAAGACCATCGATGCCGGCAGCAGCTATGGCAGCCAAGCCTAAGTGTGGATTTGCTGAACCATCAAATGATTTGAGCTCGAAGTTGCTCACCAGACCACCGGGAGTTCCGGGCGGAGACGAGGCTCGCAACGGAGCCTCCTTATTTTCATTTCCCCAGCATAGGTATGCACCGCTCCATGTGTTCGGTTGTAACCGATCATAACTGTCAAAGAAATCAAGACTTCAGAACAATGCAAGGAAAGACAGCAGCATAATTTCAAAAGTAAATAATTAAAGGTTTGTTTGGCTTCTATTTTCGTTTCTTGTGTTTCCTTGTCTCTAGGACTTTGTCAAGGAAATGGTGAAAACAGCGAAAATAGTAAAAACAATACAATCTCGCTTCTTATTTCCATTTCCTATTTTTACTATTTATTTCACAAAACCCTGAAAACAAAAAGTACAAGAAATGGAGACAGGAAATAAAAATAGAAACCATACCATACCATCAGATTTTTGGCCAAAAGTACCCTATGTAAGATAATGAGAAGAGCAACCTGTTAGGAAGTGGCGCTATAAATGCCAAAATCGCCGGAAGATGATGCATAACACCAGCCATGAATTCCTTCCCCAACGTCGATATTCCGTGCTTAGATGATCCGTCGGCTGCCATAAATACATTTTGGCCATTCCGCCACAAGCTAAGATGCACATGGCATCCTGAACCCAAATCATCTAACTTATACCTTCAATGTGACAAGAGAACACGTTATTTACTTTCAAAATGTCTACCTTTGAGATTTAAGTAAGCATTGCCCAAAAGCAATTGTTGTTGGAAGCCAAATTTGAGTCTCTCTGGTTAAAAATCCGAGTTAAACAGACAAAACAAAGTAATACTCACACATAGAATGAACCTTGCAACTTACTTCGGTGTAAAAGTTGCCAACAAGCCATGCTTTCTGGCAATTGCCCTGACAACTTCACGGGTGTAAATCAAGTCGTCGGCGGCTTTAGTAGAAGAGCTATATCCCAAAGCCATCTCAAATTGGCCATTTCCAGCTTCTGCATGTAACTACAATATTAAAAACAAAGAAAGAGTTTAGGCCAGCAACAAAGGCCAAAATCTTAAGCAGTATTTAAAACATGCTAATGAGGATTGTCCTGTTTTGGAACTTACGTGGTGTTGTCTACATGGAAGAATTTCTCAAAAATTTTGAAAACGGTGTCCAATGAAGAATCAAACAAAGCCATTATCACATCTTTCATTACCTGCTCCACTGAAATGCCTAAGGAAAGAATAGCAGCCGTCATTTCCTGAAGTATGGGGGAAGCGGCATCACATGCTGCTGAGGAGCAATAATGACTCGAGTCAAATGGTAACCACTCTTCTTTCCCTTCCCTGATTTTTATTTTTTCCAAATTTTAATTAATTGCCGTGGTAACATGCAGGGTTGATATTGCAAGATAAACGACCATTTGGTTTCTGTTTCCGCTTCCTGTTTTTGTTTTCTGTTTTCAGTTTGTTTTATATTTTTTTCAGGATTTTGTAAAAGAAATAGTAAAAACAAAAAAGCTCTGTTTCCTGTTTTTAACCATTTCCTGTCACAAAATGCCGGAAAACAAAAAACCCATTGAAAACAGAAACCAAACAGACCCTCATGTTGTATCTCATACCTTGTTATGCTCTTTAAGAGATAAAACTCATTCTCAAATCCTGCATTCATTACCTGAAAATACAGTCAAAGTTAAACATCATAGCACTTCAGTTTGTACATAAGATGAGCCGCGCAACCTACCAAGTCAAATTCATCTTTCAGAATTCTGGAAACTCGTCTTAACGCCTCTCTCGGGCAATATTCCCATGCCGTACCAGATTTAATTTGCATATCGGCTAAAACCATTTCCTCTTGCTTGCTCCTGTCACACAGAAGAGAGTTGCATCAGTTTCATATATTTGTTGGGAAGGAGGAGCCTAATACCGGACAGATCAACACTGATGGGCTAAGTGAGAAACAACATAGGTGAGTCGGATGCTACATCTTGACCCAAAACCTTAAAACAATGAATCTATGGGTCCTCCAACTTATACACCATTCACTTCGTCCATCACTAACCAATGTGAGACTTTTTAAATAATATTCGACCCATATTCTGAATAAGATATTTCTGTAGAACCAAAAATGGCAAGAGATCTAATCAGTGTTATGGCTGAAAACTTGAAAATTGCTCGAACACCAAGTTGAAATAATGAAAGTTCATAAAATCGCCATAAGGAAACTTCTAAGTACCAGGGAATTCTGCATTTAGTAGACAAATCAGGCATTAATCTTATTTCACCAACTGCAGTTAGACCAGACCCGTCAGCAGGTGCATCTAGAAAAGAAGTCATTCCCATACTCACACATGTTAAACCAACCCCATTCTTCATAACAATGTCGTTGAAACGCTTTCGAGGAACAGCCTGAAACAAAAACAAAACATGACAGCAAGTCAGGAATAAAATTTAACAAAAAACAAAAATGCCCCTGGCATATTATGCAATGATGCAAAGTTATAGCAAACCTTTTTCTTTGGTTGGCTTCTTCATTTTTCTTTCCAATTACTATTTTCTAAAGGGTAAACCTTTAAAATCGTTCATCAGGTTGTCAGAATCAGTCAAATTCGTCATTGGGTTATGAAAACGATTATATTAGTTCCTAAGGTTGCCAAAAGTCAACCAAGTTAGTCCTTGTGAAAACTAATTTGACCGATGTCGAAAGACTAATTTGATACGCTTTTGGCAACCTCAGGGACTAATATGATGATTTCTATAACCCAAGAACGAACTTGACTAATTCTAACAACTAAAGGGACAAACTTGAAGGTTTATTCATTTTCTAAAACAATTTAATTTACAATATACAACATGATTGGGACGAGAACCTTGCAAGAAGTGTTCTAGCATTTGAACTGGTTTCAAGATTTGAACTTGTTCAGCTAACAAGGAAGCAATCTTACAATTGCGCCAAGCTCACCCTCTTTGAGCTTTCTAGACCAATAAATACTTTCTTTTTTCTTTTATCCGAATTTTCCTCAGAATGTTCACAAATAAAAAGTTGAAGCTACACAAGAATAACAAAATAACATAAGTCAGGTTGGACGGAAACTCACACGACATCTGTGTTGTCCTGAACCATCAACCCATATGATACGAACGAGCGACACATCGGTCTCCAAGCCATTAGCATTCGACTTAGGGGTCGAAATGTTATGTGAACTAGCTGCACTGCTAGCTGAACTAATCTTATAGAAGCGGATTGCGTTTCGTGCAAATATGTCTTTGGCAGTTTCCACGGCCTCAGGAATCGTGAGATCGCCATCGATGCATGCATCACGTAGAACAGAGAAAACAACTTCACGAGACCTCTTCGCGCCTGTGAATGCAAAACTCATGATTCTAAGCAGTAATCTTCGCACTCAAGTGAAACCAACCTCGTTTTAAAGCAGATCATAAAAAAAAAAAAAATCTTCAAATTTTAGGCGCGTGATGAATGGACGTTAACCAACCTAAGTAGAATGTTTCAGGAAATGCGTAGCCATCAGTACTGAACATCACCTGCAATCACCAAAAGCTTATTCTTGTGAGACATTAAATTAATGTTGTTAATGATATGATTGATTTGATTATCCTTGATTTGATTATAATTTGATCTTGTAAATATTTGATTGATTATAATTTGTTTTTAGCCGTTGGGTTTTCAGCCTATAAATAGGCCCACCCTCCATTGTAAATGACAACTTAGATATACAAAACATATTCCTCTCCCACATTATTTCTGCTCTCGTTTTTCTTCAATAAATGTCATAAAATTTCAGAATATTTGTATTTTATTATAAAGGATAACAATTAACACATCTTTAAAGAAAAACTATCTTCTATATTTCTGTATATGAAAAATTTCCATGATCTTGGTTATATTATTACCTTATTCAATGGAGCTAGCTCTAATAACTCTTTCACTGAAGATATCATCCCATGTACACTAAGCTTTGGAATCGCCAACCCGAAATCAAGGTAAACCTGCAGAAAAATGATTATTCTGTTGTGTTCATTTTTTTATTATTTAGTGATGCAAGTCACCGATGAGTTATATATAAAATGTTTACCTGGGAGTAAACAGAAGCTAGATATGATGCCTCCCTTGAATATGGATAGGAAGCATGCAAAAGAACAATCCGAGACTTCGAAAATCTCTTGTCCTCAAGAACTGCACGGAGATGAAGAGGATTGGACAGCCGCATATCCAAATCTTTATCACCAAAACTAGTTACAGAAAGGAAATTTTCAACATATTAGGAAAAAGGATGATGTATGATCAAGCAGAAAATTCAAGTATACTTAGCCGAACAAAATAACATTTTGGAATCCTTTTACCCTGTATGCATCTGCATCGGCAAGTCATAGGATTGAGCGACTTCTAAACTTTGCAAGAAGATGAAGTCGATGAGATTTTTGTTCGCTATTCGAACAGGCTTCCCGGCTAAAAAGTATAGAATACGATGAGTAAGAATACACTGGAAACAGAACATATGTTCAAAACAGATCGATTTGCATACTCACCAGCAAGAACTTGTCTTAGACCTTCCTCAGCATCCTTTTTAGTAATGCCTGCATTGATTTCTAGGCCGCTGCGGTATGCAGCGATGCTTTTGAATCCAAAGATCTCGCCAGAAACTGTAACGGCAATGCTAAGGAAGCCAGCTAGAACATATTGAATATTTTTATTTTTATAACACTAAGACGTGTATGTGCGCGCGCATGCGCACATATACAGAAAAATGAAGGATATGATTTCAACTTTGAGACAAACGCTTTAGTAAATGAATCCAATGCCCAAGAAGATCCATCCGGCAAATCCTTCAAGTAACATCAGATAAAAACATAAGATAAAATTAAAGATACAAAAAAGTTGGTAAATGGCTTATATGCAGAGTATTTTATCTTTTTTTGGCAATGTTAGAGGCAGAGTATGAATAAGATTGCGAATACAAGAATACAATAAAACAGAAATCAGAAAAATATGCAATGGAAACTATTGCTTCTTGCTTAATAACTACACCGACCTTGATTCACACAAAACCAAGTGAATGTACAAACAATAGAAATCCCTAAAATAACAACAAAAGATTCCTAACAATCATGGTAATGCAGATTTAAAAGTGAATATATCTAGAGGTAACTCACTTCATCAAGGATTTTCTCGGCCACGCGTTCGATTCTCAAGATTCTACCAACATGAGGTGCGACACTCCTATGCCATTGAATATCGTGCTTTTTGTCCAATTCTAGCCCGTCGTCAATGAGTACAGTGGAGATTCCTGCAGCCTTGAAGCATGTTGAGCTGATTGATTGTATTCCGGCAACTCTACGGTGCTCTTCAACGGCTTGCAAAGACGACTCGGAACCATAGAGCTCGGCAGTATCTCTTATACTTCTCTGACATTACATAAAAAATATTGTCAAAATAATATTCCTTGCAGGAAATCTTAAAAGGTCCTCAAGAAACAAGATGGTAACATTTTAGCAAACATTGCAACACTCTTGATTCAAGAAATTGGGAACTTGACTCAAAACAACAGTTGAAGAACTTGAAGATTGTTCATTCTCATTGCCAAGGTTGTCAAAATTGAGATCTTACTTAAGATGAGAATAGCAAAATAAAAAAGTAAAATCGTAAAACGATTTAAATTGTAGGATCGTCCAGCCCAAGTGGTAGTATTGGGACCGATTGACCTCTTCAAACTCGTAACATCTTCCGATTCTAATATTTAAATCGAAATCTTATCAACCTTGCTTACTGCAAATGCTTTACACATTTGAAGCACCACATAATACACTCGGCAATAAAGAATTCAACTGAAAACATTCAAGAATCTAATCAATTGATACAACTACTACTACTACTACTAGTGGTTGGCTACATGAATTAGTAGTGTTCTGTCTAATCAATTGAAACACTCTGCCTATGCTTATGAATTATTGAAAATCTTTTACATAGTTAGTCTCAAGCCCAGAGAGTTGTGTTAGGTAGCTGACAACCAACATAAAACCTCCTCAAATTTGTATGACATGAATCAATTGATACAGAGAAGAAAGAAAGAAATTCTCCCTTGAACTTCACTTCCAATTTATCACTCATAAATCCACACCTCAGATAAACTAATTTGAATATAATCCTCTTAAAGAAGCAAGTAAACTATCAAAGTCCAAAATTGGTCATCTAAAAATGCAGTATTGTCTAATTCCCAAAATGAAAATCTACAAATCCAAAAAAAAAATGTGTATTTTGAATGGTGGTTTTTGGAACACAATAAAAGTGTGGTCCACACACTCCACAAAAATACACATGGATATTCCTACTTTCCCTATAGTGGATAAAAAAAGGTTTTTCAATTTCAAAAGATAAACAACACAACCCAGTTTTCATTTCATGTCCACACGGTTGCTAGAAATCATTGAATTAATCCTTGTCCCTCTCTACATGTAAGCTTAAAAAAGTGTAACAAACTTAGAAAGATTAATAGTTTGTTTAAAGTTTAGTGAGAAATTCCCAGAATTATTTCCAAGCTCTAAAAGTCAAAAACTTTCTCAATTTGAGTAGAGTTAATTTTGGACCGACCCCACTAATTTTTGAAAAATACACTAACTAATATATCCAATAACCAAAAGAAAAATTAATGTAAAAAAAGTAATCAAATGGTTTAATTGGTTTGACCAAACAAAAAAAAAAATACAAAGTAGTTAGTGTTAACTACTTACCTTGAAGGATAAAGAGTGTGGTGTGAAAGAAAGAGCATCATCACCATAGGCTTCAGAGAAAGCATGGATGAAAGGGAAATTGGATTCAATTGAAACTATGTTGTGAGCATGTGCATCTACCAGCTCCACTTCTTCCACTGCTTTTCTCAACTCACTGAAATCCATTCGCAATTCTCAAATCTCAAATCTCAAATCTCAATCTCTCTCTATATATCTCTTTCTATATACAGAGAGATTATAATATAATAATGATATATTGAGTTGAAGTCTCCTTGCAACTTGCCTTTGACTAAATATGAAATAAGAACATTTTTTTGTTTGTTTTTGTTTATTTCTTTTCTTTTGGCGGTTCAGATTATGGAATACAGCGACTTTCTCACGTGCTTTGCATTATGCATATACACTACTGGCATAGTGACGAGTCATTCATAGGGCAATCTCACAGGAGAGAGTTTATACCACTTATTAAATTCATAGAAATTCTTGGGCAGTGACAATTTCAAATACTTTATAGGGTTTAATTTTTATCCATCGAGGATATTATTTTTCCAATGCTAATTAATTAAATTTTATCATATTAATATAAATGGTTTATCTTCTATCTCATTTTTTAAAAAATTAAACTCTACTTTATATTTAAGTACATTTATTTAGTATGAGATATTGTATTGACACATACTTTATCTTTCATTGGATAAGATTTCATTAAAATATAAATTCTATTAAAATCTCATTTAATGGTAGATGAAATATAAATTAGTATAATATACCACATGAAATAAATCTAGTTAGCACAACTCTTATTCAAAGAGAAATGATATGTCTATTTGAAATATTGCGTCGACTCACACAACAATAAAAAATAGTTGACATAGTCAGTAAAAAAAATGACTTGGAAAAGGACATAAGTTTAATTTTCGTGACTAATTTAAGGATCACTTTGGTGAGTGAGATGATTGTGGCTGAATTCACCTAAATTTTTTTATCTAAATTCTAAATTATAAAAGAAAAAAAAATGTGAGTTGACACAATGTACCACACAAAATAAGTTTATATAACACAACACTTATTCAAAACAAACACTTACATGTGTGTGACTCCCATTAACTGTTTTTCTAAGCACTCTTAAAGATGATGGGTAAGAATTGTATGTATACAAGCCTTATGATCTATATTCATCTGTATTCATATTATACTGTAAGGGCATACTGTGAAACATACAAATGAAAAACAACAAAATTGGCACCTTCTCTTCCTATAATGTGTGCCTAAAAATTGAGATGGTTTATCACGTATCTACCGGGGTTTTAACAATTATGTGGTTTTGGGGGGATAAAATCCCAAAATATGGACCGAAATAAAAAATTACCAAAATATGGCCCAAATTCTGAAATCGGTAGACCCCACACCGATTTCAGAAAAATCGAAAAAAAAGAAAAAAGTCAGCCCTGAAAACGCTGGGCCCCACGCCGATTTTAGAAAAAGAAAAGACGTGACAGCGCATGCGAGGGGGGCAGGGGGACAGGCGTGGTTGAGGGGGCAGTGGGCAGGGGGTAGCGGTGGAGAGAGTGCAGCGGGAGATGACACGTGTCGTCTCGTTGACCGCGCCTCTGAAATCGAAAACAGCCAGGGCAATTTCAGGTCTGCTGTGACGCAGTGCGGCAGCCTTTGTTCCCGGACCTCAGCTCTTCTTCCATTCCTCTTCATTCCCTCATCTATATATCACCATACATTGCCATATAGTGCGGCGATTTCAGAGCCTGTAAATAAATTAAAAAAAATTCTGAAAATTCTAAAATCGCCCCAGTGGGCGGCGATTTCAAAAAAAAAAATTTTTAATTTTACATTCTCTGAAATCGGCACAGTAAGGGGCGATTTCAAAGAGTAAAACCATACAACCGTAATATTTTTTCTAACACCATACTTTGGGGATATTTTACTTTTGAAACCATAAAAATGTAAAAAATCCTATCTACGGAGTAATTACTTTCTTTTATTAAATTTATTTATTTTTATTTTTATTGTTGTTGTTGAATGGCAAACTCAAAAGTCGTTTACATTTTTGTCAAGCTCACAGGTGAGAGTCCTAAAGGATAATTGATTTGGTATAATGTTATACACAGCATTTCTTTTTATCCATTTTAGCTATCACTTTAGTTAATTTTTTTAACTTATCTTACATTTTCATTTTTTAAAATAAAATTTATTATTATGTTTATAATTACATTCCTAATTTTTTAATCTTAAAAATAATAACTTTTTAATATTATTTTTAACTCTCTGTTCGTTATATAACACTTTAATTAGGGCTGTCAATATGAGTCTGACCCGCGAACTCGGTTAAATGGATGGACTTTATATGTAAAAAATAAACTCGATAAAATTTGAAAAAAAATAGCTCAGCCCGTTTAGGCCCGCCGGCCTGTGAGCCCGTAATTTTTTTTTTTTAAATACCAAAATTTTAAAAGTTTCATTTTGGACTCTAAATTTTATTTTGGAGTTTAAGAGTTTAGAGTTTAGAGTTTAACTATTTGGACTTATAATTGAGCATGTTTAACTATTTATTATGCTTAACTTCTTAACTATATTTATATTACTATACAACTGAACTGCTATGACATAGATATTGATAAATTTTGCATTTCATTCCTTCAATGAGTGCCTACGCCGTACATGTTGATATATAGTTTCAAACCTTGTTTATTATTGGTTAATCTACGAGAAAGAGTTCAAATTGTGTTTTTGATCAATAACATAACAGTACTCACATCAATGTTATATGTCGTCATTTAATTAATGAAAATTATATTAATTCATGAATCAATTTCAAATAGCATTTGATAGCATTTGATATCTTTTAAACCAAGATAGTTGAAGGAACAAAAAAGATAATATAATCTCATAATTAACCATTTAAACTATTTTTTGATTAATTAATAGATAGACGATAAAAAAATAGTTAAAAATGACTGCGCATACTTATTCACAACTTTGTATTTAAAACTATAAAAAATAGACCAAAATTTTAATTTTTTTTTTAAAAAATGGGTTGGCGGACTGGCTCATTTAGACTCACAGATTAACCATAAGCGAGTTGAACCTTAAAAAGAGGCATAATTTTGACATGACTGGTTTAGACCCCGGGCTGACCCATTTGACATTGCAACTTTAACTAATTATAAGGATAGTTTAATAAACTTATCTTTTAAATTATTATTTATTTTAGAATTTTTATTACATTTAACTAAAATGAAACTTAAATGGACTAGAGGGAGTACGCTAGTAGAGAATTGATGCACCTCAGTTCAATTTATGAAAAAATACCCTAATTGAGAAGGCAAGTCGTTGACGCTCAAAAGAGATTAATTTTCCTTTATGATAATAGGTGGATATGTCCTACAATAACTAAATAAAGAAAACGTTAGATTTTAGGTTAATAGAGAATATGAACTAAAATTAGGTACAGGCTTTAATTCAATTCTAGCACAATTAAGCTGCGTTTATTTGGTAACACATACATAATAGAGAAAAAGAGATACGAAGATAAAAAATTAATATATTTTTTGTACTTTATTAAAACTAAAATAACAAAAACAAAAATAATTGTGTGGGAGACACAAAATTAGAGTAAACAAGAACATTTTTTTTCTCTCTCTATTTTACTATCTTATATCTAATACAAAATGCAAACTTAGAGAGAGATGGGACAAGTAAAATAATGTGAGTGAATCATCTCAAGTGAAAACTTTGTCATATAAAGTTAAATGTGTCATCATCAAAATCTTTATTGCTTATGTCTTGTGCAAGTCTCATATTCTCAATAAATTATAAAAGATCACATTTAACCTCACATAACAAGATTTTCACTGAAGGAAATCTATTCAATAAAATAATAGTTTTTATTATTACAATTTTCAAAGTGCTTTGATTTTGAAGAGGTTACAATTATCCAAATCCACGTTATGTCTTACTCACACTATTTTGTTATAATTGTCATTTTTTTAGAATTTTGAAATTACAATATTTAGGTATAATTTTTTTCCCATTCATATCCCTAATTGTAATGGAACATTTATTAGTACAGTGAATATAAATAAATGAATAATTAGATTGAAAATATATATAAATTTATTTATTTTTATATAGTGATAATTTTGTAAATTCATACTATTTTATGCATTTATTAATAAGTTTTTGTTTTTTTACTTTGTTATGTGCAGTGTTTGGTTTTGGACAGTTAAAACGAAATAGGGAGAATATTTCACATTACTACTTAGGGCATTGGTTAAAGATAATATTAAAAAGGTTTTGATATGTAATGCCATTTACTTATTTCTATACAAATTCACTAGTATTGTTTTATTCACAAGTGTTATTAGGGCACTTATCAGCCACATCCATATTAAAATATAAGTGTGCACATATTTTCATTAACTACATTTGAATTATAAAACTATATGAATAATATATCTACATAAATATTCCCTCAATCCCAAATTATATTTCATTTTGGTTAAATGCATGAGTATTAAGAAACTTATAGTTTAAGAAATAACTTTAACAATTTATCCTTATTTAAGTGCTTCATGATGGAGAGAGAGATAGAGAACATTAAAATGTTACTATTTTTAAGAGTTCAATAAATTAAGAGTATATTTGGAAACTTAGCAATAAATTTCACTTAAAAATGTAAGAATGACAAATAATTTAGGGCATTTTTTTTTTGCTAAAGTGACAAATAATTTAGGACAAAGGGAGTAAAATAAAGTTTATTTCTATGCAAATAGGTTTACACATTTATCCAATCATATTTTGTCATATTAAAAAAAAATATTTTCTTTTGAGATTGTGGATATAAAAGTTAACCACTTTTTAGTTATCTAACAATAAGTAATCAAATTACAATATAATTTTTTTTATATTAATAGTGCGTAAAAATAAGTGATTATAACATCAATAAAACTAGTTAGATTAATTTCTATTGTCAAGTGTGTCCAAATATAATGTGTTATAAATTATTGTATGAATTGGTATATGTGTTTATGTACTTAATTTTGGTAGGAATTCATATCACTTCTCACTCTATTTACAATAGAATGAAATTTCAATAGAATATACATTTTAATTGAATATCATTAAATGATAGATGAATTATGAGTCAAATATGATAATGTTATACAATAAATAAAAGAATACAAATGATTTTATTTTTTTTTTTGTAAATAGAGTTGTCATTGCCCCTCAAGATCAATGGGGATAGTTTATGGCTCTCACCCAACCATTTTTTCTGAAACAATTTTTGTCTTCTTGCTTGAGCCATAACTACAACCTGCAATGAATAGATTTCGGGGTCCCTACTCTGAGATTCTGATCTCTCTGAACACGTTTGAAGAAAATAAATAGTGCATTTATGAAAGACCAAAGAGTACTCGAAATTAATTTGGAACCATCCAAGTGTTGGGTTAGAGGGATAGGAGACAAGGACAAAGACAGAAATTTTTTTTTACTATCCCATCAAATAAAAAATTTACATTCTTTGTGTCTTAGCTGAAGTGAAATATAAAAAAATATAAAAATTATGTGTTCTCATGTCTTTCTTTGCTTGTTCTATCCCTTAACCAAACGTTCAAATGAATTTATTTTTCAGGTCAAAACTTCACTTGTAGGTATTTTTGGGTCAAAATTTCTCTGCTAATTTTAATTATTATTTTTTAAATAATTGGGGCCTTTAAAACACTAGGCCCAGCAAATAACACTAACCATTTGGAATTTGGAGTTAGAACCCTAATGGATTAATGACAAACAGTTAAACGTCCTTAATGGATTGGGCTTTAAAAATACCAAAAATGTAAAGTCAGACAAAGATCAATACCAAGTTCTCTTTGTTTTTTGGGCCTTGCCCCGAGTATTTACCCAAAAAGAAAAAAACAAGGACCTAGAACTTATCCAAAAGAAAAACAAAGGTAAATAAAGAAAACTATATTTATATTTAGAGTTCTATTACACATACACCCTAAACTCATACACCATACATACACCTGTATAAGAATACAGTGGGTCCCCTCAAATAACCACCCACTCCACTCTCACCCACTCATGTGTAAAAAACACGCATATCTCAAAACCTTCCCACTTTCACTTTCTTCCATTTTCTCGCTTCTCTCTTGTCACTCGCATCACTCTCATCCTTCATTTTTTCTTCACTCTTGTCACTGTCATCTCTCGTCTCTCTCTTCACTCTCGTACTCGTATAAAAGATTGTGCACTCAAATCACATATATCAGATTCTGCAAAATACTTAATTGTAGGTTAAGTTTTACGCAAATCTGTAAAGTTTTGTGCATGTTTGTGAAGTCTTGTGCATGTGAACTAACATTTATAAAGTTTGTCCATTAAATATGTATAAATTTTGTGAACCTATTTATGTTTGAGCAAAATCACAGTGTTGTACACAAGTGCGTAATGTTTGTGCATAAGGTCATATAATGTTTGTGCACATCGTCATATAATGTTTGTGCACTAAAATCTGATATCATATTCTACAAAAATACTTAACTATACATTAAGTAATATGCATATATGTAAAGTTTATGCATTAGAATGTATAAAAGTGTGTGTATACAAGTATGTGAACTTATTTATTTTTGAGTAAATCACAGTGTTGTAAATAAGTGTACACATCGTCCTATAATGTTTGTGCACTAAAATCTGATATCATATTCTGCAAAAATACTTAACTATGTATTAAGTAATATGCATATATGTAAAATTTATGCATTAGAATGTATAAAAGTGTGTGTACACATGTATGTGAACTAATTTTTATAAAGTTTGTCCACTAAAAATATATAAAGATTGTGAACTTATTTATGTTTGAGTAAAATTACAATGTTGTACACAAGTGCGTAATGTTTGTGCATAAGGTCATATAATGTCTGTGCACATCGTCGTATAATGTTTGTGCACTAAAATCTGATATCATATTCTGCAAAAATACTTAACTATGCATTAAGTAATATGCATATATGTAAAGTTTATGCATTAGAATGTATAAAAGTGTGTGCACATGTATGTGAACTAAATTTTATAAAGTTTGTCCACTAAAAATGTATAAAAGATTGTGAACTTATTTATGTTTGAGTAAAATCACAGTGTTGTACTGTGTGCGTAATGTTTGTGCATATCGTCATATAATATTTGTGCACTAAAATCTGATATCATATTTTGCAATATTACTTTGTGCACTCCAATCAGATATCATATTCTACAATATACACTTTTACCACTATTGTTAAAGATAGATCTCATCCATTTTAAAAGAAAACCAACATTTTATCATCTTAATTCCATTTTAATCAACTTTCACATGATAAAAGGATGAAGATGAGGAGGATGAGAAGGATGACGATGATGAGAGAATGACAAGGGTGATGATGATAAATATAACAGAACAAGGATGAGAGGATGAAGACGTTAAAACGATGACGAGAATGAGTTCGAGATTGGGGCGCGTTGTGTATAATTTTCTAAAACTGTACGTTATACGTATAATGATCATTAATTACATATAAATGAATGATTCATGTACAGATGTATGCTTCTGTGGTGTACACGGAGCATTTCTGTTATATTTGTGAGAAATCTAACTACATGAGGCCTAACGCACCTAAATTAATTACATCATCAGTTTCGTAACATAACTCTTAATTTTTTTTTTATTTTTATTTTTTGTATTTTAGGATTTTGGAATATCCATCAACTTTAAATATCAAACTAATGATAATTTTATTTTTAAAACAATACCCTTAACTTAACTATACTTAATTAATTATATTGATCTACCGATGATCACTCTTATTATATTTTTTTTCAAAAATTTTGATTTTTGCTATGCAACATTACTATATATTTATTCTTGTTGGCTCACACATTGACTATAGGCTAATTGAATTTTCAACCATGTATATCCATATGTGACACGTGGAGCAATTATGTGATACATATTAACTAAGCTATGCATGAATATTCTCGGCTGCTACCTTGACCGTAGACTACAAATTGTCTATTATTCCCCCCTAATTTCCGTGGTTCATGGCCTTGATTTTATCATTTCATTGAATATTTTTCAAGAAAGAAATTTGCTATAGCTTTAATCTTGGTCATCTATGCCATGATGCAACTCAACACTTGTAATTAGCACTATTTCTAGTGATGTATAAAGACGATCATATTGATTTAATGTACTATGAAATCCAAGCCAAACATTCGGATTGGTTCGGTTCGTTCACACTTAAGTTTATAATTATAGAACTAGTTACAGTATTTTATCTTCTTTGTTCATATCTTCAAGGATCGAATTTATCTATTTACACAATTACTAAGTATATTATATTCAAGCTTTATATTTACAATTGCTAATTGTTATATGGATAATAACTTTTTTAAAATATATATTTTTAATTTCAACTCGATAAACCAAACAAACTCTTCTTGATGGGACACCAATTTGGCTGGGATTTATTGAAAAAAAATTAATCCAAACCAAACTAATTAAATTTAATTGTTTGAAATTTAATTTTCATTCAAACTCAAATCAAATCCCATTTATACTCTCAGTTTGTTTATTTCAAATTTCATGTCGTCGCTTGTGTACTTCAAACTTTATGAGTGATATCCATTAATTATCAATCTAACTCTATTTAATTTAATTCGAGTCAAATCAATTCATTATATAAGTAAGACCTAGCCAATTAATTAATTGAATTTCTTTCTTGTTGATCCAACCTTTTTTTTTTATCTTAAACAAATAATCATGACTAAATAAAACTAGCTATTGGGTTGGATATACATTTTTTCTGTCTTTTTTTCTACTTCAAAAAGTACATTGATTGCAATAAAGTTTGAATCTAGGACTTCTTGCATATTAAATAAATCTTTCACCATTAGATCAATTTTAATGGCTTATATTTTTTCGTCTTTGAGTCATCATTTTTTATTTTATTTTATTTAATTTTGATGTGACTTATATGTCACACATTTGACTCAGTTATTTGAGTGACGTACTAAATTCCCATTTCCGTCATGAAAAATCAACAAAATTACTTGAAACATATTTAAAACACACACATACAAGAAAGAAATAAGGGTGTTTTGCATTGCATCTTCTAGAAATGCGCGTCAATGATGAAATGTAGTAACTAAGTTGTGTTTGATCAGGGGAATTGATCCTCTCTGGTTTTTCAATTATCTAATTGATATTTGGTACACAAATCCGTTATGCAAAGAAAGTTTGGTTATGAATGAGTGAAAAAATGGAATAAAGAGAGAAACAAAAATAAGAGATAATATGAAGACTTATTTTTAGAGTTTAAGAAGTCAACACAACTCAGTTAGTTTATATATATATATATATATATATATATATATATATATATATATATATCACTTATATCTTTCGAAAAATAAGAAAAAATTAATATAACGTTTATGGGGTTAGTCTCATCACTATTGAAAAAAAAAAATCACCATTATTCATGAATACATTGCCATGTAAAAGGAAATATTGATGTACGTAGTTATGCAAAATTAAACAGCAACATATATAAGCACAAAAACAGAAAAAACAATAATATGAAATTCTAAAGAAACACCCCTGTATATGGATGGAAACAGGAAAAAAGAAGTATAAAAATAAAACTTTATTTGATGAGATCATGACAAGATCGATCAGCAAGACACGTGATTATTAATTAATTCATTTCAAGGACAGAATGTGACGAGATAGTTAGGGCTTCCCGAGCAAGTAAAAGTGCTTCTCTTGTCATCATAAGCGTAGCTATATGCATCAGGGCATTGCTGCTTGAAGAACTTTGAGTACTCCGTCGGAGGGCACGTGGGCTCAGTGTTGTGACTGCCGGTGCAGCAATACTCAGCCTTGTTGAAGGCCACGCACGCGCTCTTGCAACCAATCACGCTTCCATCTGACCCTTTCACTTGCAGCTTCCCCGGGCACGCCCGGTTCACGTCCGCCGGGCAGCTCGACGTCTTGCACGTGCCTCTCCCGCCCTGCGGCCTCACCGACACCGGCAGGTTGAACCCGTCCACGTTGCTCACGTCGTAGAAGTCTTGTCCGCCGCTGGGCCCCAGTGTGATTTCCACCAGGGTCGCTGGCGTTGCCCCGCCGGCCCCGTTGCATGCGACTTGGCCGGAGCCGCAGTCGGCGGTGGCGCAAGAGAATCTTCCGCCGTTGCTGGAGCAGCGGGTCCTGCCCCAGAACCTACCGGACCATTGGGATGGGAGGTTCAAGGAGCTGGACGCTCCGGGTGCCAGCTGGAAACCGGTTGATGACAGCTGGGGCTTGTTCCCACCCGTTAGGGTTCCTGGCCATACTGTGTATGAGCACTTGTTTGTAAAAGTAACTCTAGCTCCTTGTGCTGCTGCTGCATGTCATCAAAACAAAAATGAGACCATGTTGTATTGTGCTACTTGTTATGTTGTTTATAATTCAAATTAAATTATATATGACTTCATCAACAAATTTAAAATACAGATGTTGAGATCTAATAATTCTCTCAGAAACTTAATCATGTTTTATGTTGAACAAGTGCTATATCCAAATTAAAGACCATTACTCATAATTGAAATGTGAATAATGTATTGGTCCATAATATCGTCAAGTTATGTCCCATTGACGTAAAGAACTCATGTATGATGAGTGTGGAATAATAAAGAAAAATTAATTAATTAATTAAATATTGAAATCAAAAAAGAAAACGGAAAAGTAGTAGAATGGAAAATGCAAGTGAATTAATATGTATACCATAGAAGAGGAATGCAAAACCAAGGCAGATGGCAACACGAGTGCTCGTCATTGTCTCGTGAATTTTAGTTTTATTTGCTGGTAATGTATGTGCCTTGCTCTATTTATAGGGTACAAGAGGCTTGAAATTTTCAACCATACATAATATAATATTCATATATGAGTCAAAATGGAACAATTATGTGATATTTAAGCCATATATGGATGACTCTAGAGTTAATTAATTAGTCCCATAAATATAGCTGCCGCTGAATTTGATTGCCGTGTAAAAAAAAACTCAAGTTATTATGACAATTATTTTAGACAATTTTTAAATAAAGGTTAATATTTTATTTGATCTCTAAACTTTATTTTTATGTCTTATTTGATTCCTATACTTTTAATAAAGACATGTTAATTTTTAAATTGTATAAAGGTTAGACTTGTTGATCCCTCTGTCTAAATTTCAAACGGTTACTAACATCCCTGAACTCCACCACAGTAAATTTCATATTATTATAAGTGTGATTGTTCAAAAGTTTTTTTTTTTTCCTTAAGTAACTTACTTTATTACAAGCAAAGAAGCCAATTCAAGTCAACATTAACTTATAATAGAACCCCCAACTCAAACTATCCATCAAGAAACGCTACCAAACACTAGAAGAGTCTTAATAGAAACTTCCTCAAAAAAAATTTAGAGGGACAAACTCTTTGAATTTTTCAAAAGTTATTTAAAATTGTTCAAAATGATTATCATAATATATTTTTTTATTTTGTAAAAATTATTTTGGAATGTTATACTTTTTTTTATTTATATATATATATATATATATATATATATTACTTTTAAGTGAGTATATAATATGAGTGATGTAAACAGCAATACCAATTTGGGAGAGGAAAAAAAAACCACTAGGATGCATGGAATAACATATATAAAAACCTTATCTCGATTCCCTCTAACCGACATCACACGTTAATTAATTGCAAGTACGAAAGCTTGAACAAGGAATTTGGAATAGACAGTAAATTGTATAGACTATAGTAATAATAGTCATAGATCTAGTCAATTAAGTTAATGACGTGCATATGTTTTTAGCCCAGATAAATGTGAATTATAGGGGCAAGAATTTTTTAAAATGAGGAGTTCACTTTTAGATCAATAAAGTCTCACTAGGCTCCACTTCTTACTTTATTAATCTAGAGATGAAAAGTCTCACTTTATCCTCTAAAATGAGTTCCTCATTCTAGTTTTGCTCTCTCTAAAAAATAATTTCTTTGATTTTAGTCCATTTTTTCAATTATTTTGTTTTTGTTCCCTAACTTGATGTTAGATCAATATTAAATTATCACGATTATAAGGATCAAAAGCATATTTTTAATATTTTATAATGACCAAAATTAAAATTCTAAATATTTGTGAGGACTAAACGCATGTTCTATTATACTTGTAAGGACCAAATTTAAAATAATTAGGACTGAAAAAAATAAAGAAAAAGAGAGAGACCGAAACTAAAGAATTTTTTTAAAGAGACTCAAACCAAAATAATTCATATGTATAGAGACTAAAACCATATGCAATCGCTTAAATATTAACTCTCTGGCCGATCTAATTAACTTTTATATTCTCTAAACAAATAAAATAAATACCAAATGACTAAAAAAAGAAAAAAAATAGTGGGTTGGAAATATCTTCACCGTCTTCGATTCAATAATTTTCTTGTGATTATGTATTAAATATTAAATGTATCACACATTTGAATCAATTATTTGGCTAACGTACTTAATTCATTCCCATTTCCCTCATTTAAAATTAACCAAAAATACACGTGCCATGCATACAGAACAAAATGTTTTGCATTGCATCTTCTAGAAATTAATGTGTCGTGATGAAAATGTTGTTAGGGCTTTTGGATACGTGGAAGGCTAGAGATATTGCACACACGTTTTTATATACATACGTAGTTGTATGAATACTATGAAGGAAATAATTCATATAATAAGACAAATTCAATCCTATATATAGTATGTATTGATGAATAGAATTGGAAGATAACTCCAAAGGTTACTTACTTGAAAAAGTCACAGGCAACAATCGTTGATGCTTATTTCATCATATATTTAATGGAAATATTACATCAACAACACTTTTAAATAATAATAAAACGAATAATAAAAAAAATAAAAAATAATGTAAAATTTATTAATTTTTTCTTATTTAAAATAATTTTATTTTCTTACTGTTATCCCATTTTATTATTATTTAAAAATATTATACACTTAACATTTCTCTATATTTAACATTCGCGGTCAAAATTAATGAATACTAGTACTTTTTTTGCCGCGTAGTGTCGAAGGTTGATGTCAAAATTATTATTTTAACAGAGCTTTTATTTTATTTTGTTTTATTGTGAACAAATTAGAGGAGGTTGAAAATCTTCAAAAACTTGCCATATGTGACAAGTAACATTTTTCAGTTTCAATTTTGATAAAAATTAATCACATTGATTATTTGTCATATGTTAGAACCTATGCAGGTTGAAGTGCCTTGTTTTGAATAAGAAGATCGAGGAATCAATTGAAGGTGCGTTTGTTTGAATTTATTAAACTATTTTTTTAACAAATAAAATAATTCTTCATATATCTAATTAAAATTTTAAAAATAATTAGAATTTTTTAAAAAATATATGTTTTAGTTTTTTAACAGAAATTAACTAGAATAGCTTTTAAAAATAATTTCATTTTAATTTTTCTAAGCTTATATCAAAAATCATTTTTTTAATTAATATTTTAAATGCAGAAACAAATACGCCCTATATGTTGAAAGAGAGTGATTGCAGTAGTTGAATTCGGAAATCAAGCCAACAATTTTGAATTTGTAATGCCATCAAATGAGAAAGGATATACATGGATGAATACCAAATCTTTGTCCCTATTATTAGTTACTAGTTATTTTTTTTTGTAATGTCTGATCAATGGTACTTTACTTTTGTGTCCCTCTGGTGAGTTGAGATGTTTGGTGCATACCAATCGAAAAACATACATGTGATAATAATAATAATAATAATAATAATAATAATTATTATTATTATTATTATTTGTTTTAGAGCTGTGGTTCGGGCCCAGCTTTTCTTGCTGGCTGTCTCTTCTTTTTATGTTTTGCTGAGGCATATCCTAGGTATTATAATTTTAAAACAAATTTAATTAAATTATCAAGTATGCGCACTTAGTATACACGTCAATTTTGGGAAATGGTACATGGTTCTTCTTGACACGTTCATTAATTCTAAAGTCAGTAGCATATGATATCAAAGACTTCTCCATACAAGAGTTTTGTGAAAATAAGTTATTGTGACTCGGTCAAAGATACAATTGACCACCAAATCAAACAAGATGATAAGTCGCACCTCATCATCTTTTAGATATGCCAGTCATTTTCAGAGGACACAATTTAGATAATGAAAGAGTAATTAAGGACCCCGTCCAAATCACAGTAAAAAGTAGTGTATAAATAATTAAAACTTTATTGTACTACAAATCACAAATACAATCACCTAGGCACGTGATTAATTATTATTCATATCATGAGATATTTAGTTGTAAAAAACAACAACTCAAGGGCAGAATGTGATGACATATATAGCTAGGGTTTCCTGAGCAAGTAAAAGTGCTTCTCTTGAAGAACTTAAGAGTAGTCCGTTGGAGGGTACGTGGGTTCAGCGCAACAATACTCAGGCTTGTTGAAAGCCACAAAAGCGCTCTTGCAAGCGACGACGCTTCCGTCGGAGCCTTTAACTTGCAACACGTACGGACGGCCGGGGCAACTTGAGGTCTTGCAAGTAAGTAACTCTCCCGCCTTGTGGGGTCACTCCACGTTACTGACATGACACCGTACAAGTCTTGTCCGCCGTTGGCACAAGAGAACCTTCCACCGTTGTTGGAGCAGCGAGCCCCATAATCGTCCAGACCATGCATGGATCTCAATTCCAAACCAGTTGTTAGAGTTCCTGGCCATACTGTGTACTGTAGCTCCTTTATGCAACTGCATACAAAAACAAATCCAGGCCTATTAGTATCCATAATAATATAATAAAATATTTTATTTCAATGCATGGTTTGTTTGATTTTATTTTTTATACTATCCTTATTAATCTATCGATACTTTATTATATTATTTACTTTTTATAATAATTGATTAAAAAAGAATAATATATAATATAATTGATTCATAATAATATAATTCTTTGGCTTAATTAAGTTTTTAGTCCTTGTAAAATTTCAAAGTTTGTTTTTATTCACTGTGTAAAATTTTTAGTCCCTGTAAAATTTCAAAGTTTGTTTTTAGTCCCTCTGTCTGGCTGGGGTTAACGGTTCTGACGTGGCCGTTAACAGTGCTGACGTGGTCGTGCCACATGGCATGCCAATTATGCCACGGGCACTCTACGTCAGCTCCATTAACCCAGCCAAACAGAGAGACTAAAAATAAACTTTGAAATTTTACAGGGACTAAAAACAAACTTTGAAGTTTTACAAGAGCTAAAAGCTAAATTTTATTTAAATAATTTTTTTGTACCTATGAAAGGATAAAACCAACATCAAATATTTTTTTGGTTTTATATTTATTTTAAATAATTTTAGTTAAAATTATTTAAATAATTTTAATCACATATTTAATAATTTTAAATAAATTTGACATTTTTTTATTAATATGAACATGATTTAGTAGTTTAAATTATTTAAAGTTTGTTAAAATAATTATATATACTTTTTTTACTTGATATTTGTTAGTATAAATATTAAATATATATTTGGAACATGATGCCAATATACAAAGAAGATTACATAAGTATTGAGGAGAAGTATATTAATTTATGATATGTCAGTCTATAGAGTATTGCTTAAGTGGTAGGGGTGAACATGGGTCGTAACAAACCCGTCGACCCGCCAAATCCGACCTAATCTGACCCAGACGGGTCGGATTTGGCGGGTCGGCAGGTCAGACCCGAACGATCCGCTTAAGTAGACGGGTCGACTCTCGGATTCAAAATCCTAAACCCGACCCGACCCGCGACCCGCATATGCATGATTCTTCCCCTTTCACACTGTCTCTTTCACTCACTTTCACTCTCTGTCTCACCCCGCAGCCACCAACGCCACCCCGCCACCCCCCCGCGACCCCGAATCTGCAACCCCGTAGCCACCCCGCAGCCCCCGCGACCTCCACTCGCGACCCCCCCGCACCTACCCTTAATTTTCTGTTTGCTGTGTGTGTGGGTGTGAGACTGTGTGTGACTCTGTGTGTGTATGTGTGTTGGGGGGGTGGGCTGTGGGCTGTGTGGTAGTGGGCTGTTAGGGTTGTGGGCTGTTTGTTGTAGAAGTGGGTTGGGTAAGAAAAACA
>QANU01094832.1:447381-504779 GCA_003254905.1 Nissolia schottii | reverse complement strand
AAAAAAAAAAGAGGGTGGGTCACCCGCCGACCCGCCAAAACCTACCCGACCCGGGCGGGTGGCGGGGCTGGCGGGTACCCATAAAAAATGCTTTTTTTACCTGACCCGGCCCGCCCGCCAGGAGTCGGGTCGGGTCTGTGACACGGACGGGTCCTACCCGACCCGACCCGTGTGCACCCCTATTAAGTGGACTACAGATAAAGTGTAGTGTACACATATCTTAAATTATCCTAATATATATCCTAATAAATTAACATACCCCTACTCAATACTTATGTAATCTTCTTTGTATATTGTCACCATGTTCCAAATATATATTTAATATTTATACTAACTAATATCAAATAAAAAAAACTATTTTATTTTAACAAACTTTAAATAATTTAAACTACTAAATCATGTTCATATTAATAAACAAATGTCAAAATTATTTAAATTATTAAATATGAGATAAAAATTATTTAAATAATTTTAGTTAAAATTATTTAAAATAAATATAAAATAAAAAATTGTTTGATGTTGGTTTTACTTTTTCATAGGCACAAAAAAATTATTTAAATAAAATTTAATTTTTAGCCACTATAAAATTTCAAAGTTTGTTTTCAGTCCCTCTATCTGGCTGGGGTTAATGGAGCAGACGTGGCGTGCCGTGTGGCACAACCGCGTCAGCACCGTTAACCCCAGGCAGACAGAGGGACTAAAATCAAACTTTAAAATTTTACATGACTAAAAACTTAATTAAGCCTTTTTTTACATTAACACAAACATATATAACATTTTTCTAATAAATAGATCTGATAAAAATTCTAACTCTACCGTATTAATTTTTCACAAAACTACTTAACACACATTAGGGCATAATATTTGTACATATATAATGAATTTGATGATTGGTCTATAAGACACAAGTCTAAAGAAAATAATAACAATAATAATAATAATAATAATAATAATAATAATAACAATAAAAGGAAAGGGGATGTTGTATGATGGAAAATGTTGTTGAAATTAACTTGAAAATATATACCACAGAAGAGGAATGCAAAGCTAAGGCAAACAGCAACGCGGTTGGTTGCCATTGTATATAGGTGACTTCTTATAATTTCTATGGGAATTTGGAGAATATTAATGGGTGAGTTCTTTGCTTTTTGCAATGTTGTTGTTGATGAAGCACATGCACCAAAGTGCCTTGCTATATATAGGCTTTGTGTCCTTTGAACCTTCAACAATAGCATGTGTGTTACGTGTACAATTTAATGGTATACGTTATTATATAAGCCAAATGGCCCTTAGTTAATTAGCTTAGTCCAATGGCTGATTGTGTCCAATGGCTGCTTGTGACCGCTGTGTTGTGTGGAATTTCTCTTTAAAAAACATATAGCTTGTTAATTTGTCACTTTCCTATACCGTGATCAATGGTGTATGATTTTTCTTACATGTAATAATTTTGAACATTTTTTTCAGGAAGAATTTTTCTTCATGTTAATCTTCAAAGACTTGTAGTAGTTAATGTTAATTGTATATAGACCAAAATTGTCTGTTTTAATTTAACTTAAAATTACTTTATCTATACAAATTGCTTCTGATATAATGTCAATTTGGGATATATAATATATATCACATTTCTTACTTCCATGCATGATTTATATATGGTCAATTATCAACTTCTATCTGAGGTTTTCCGAATTTTATAACTTAATAACCCCAATAATATTTAGTTTTACAGAAAGTGTTACCTTTTATTTTTAATGATAAAGACAAATTTAGTTTTTATTTTATAAAACAAACCCTCTAAACAACAAAACAAATCTCAGGATTTTCTTGGGTTTGGTGGAAACAAAGCACGCGACAATCTCAAATTAAAATCCAAAAATGGTGGGGAGCCTCAGGATTTGATTTCGCCCATTCTCAAGTTGTGGAATGGTCTGACGGGCTGATATGTGCGTGGGATGCTAATAGATTCACAAAATCTCAAATAAGAACGGGCAACGGGTGGACATGTATCACAAGGCAATTTCTCCGCAAAAATTTCTCGTGCGGAATCCTACTGGTTTATGCCCCGAACAACAAGAAGGAGAGGAAGAATCTATGGGATGAACTGGTTATCTTGCAAGAATCCTCGGAGATAAACGGGTCGGGCAATTTTTTTTTTCAAATTTTCAAGGGTCTATTTTTTACATGTAAAGCTCGTCCATTTAACCGGGTAAACGGGTCGAGTTCACGGGCCAAACTCATTTTGACCGCCCTACTTTCCATAGGACCATATCTTTAAGCTGCCTTCCGAGCGACCTCCCTAAAGTCTTTTAAAGTAACTTTTTTTTTTTCTGATTGCTCTTTTCTTAGCTAGGTTGCCTTTGTTGTGTGTGTTGACCTCTCAATAAACTTAATGGGGGGAGTTCAACCCAAAATATTAACCTATTGAATGAGAGCCATTTAGAATATTTAGATAACAAATAGCTCCTCGATCTAGAACATGTAACAATTAACTTTCTTATCAATTTTTTTTATCATACAAACAATAATATCAGTAGCCCGAAAATTTGTTGCACGAAAACTTAATTCACTGCTCATGGTTCTTTCTAACTAATCATGGTGGTCCATGCAAATTGTGATTGACCGACACATATTGTTTGTAAATAAAATCGTATTTAAATATGTCGTGACATTTATATTTTTCCATCATAAAAATATAAGGGAATAATAAAACTTAATTTATTGGATGACAAATC
This sequence comes from Nissolia schottii, assembly GCA_003254905.1. Classification (NCBI taxonomy): domain Eukaryota; kingdom Viridiplantae; phylum Streptophyta; class Magnoliopsida; order Fabales; family Fabaceae; genus Nissolia; species Nissolia schottii. Next base: position 502,050 of record QANU01094832.1, on the reverse strand, counting down.
GCAACTACAATCACCAAGGCACGTGATCACTTATTTCATTGTGGGCATCTATATCCTGCCTGTACTATATAGTATACACTATATATGTGTGTTTATTTGTATGCACTTAGTTTCTCACCAAAGTAAAAAAAAACTAAGGCACAACAATTATTAATGTCCTTGTATTGTGTAGCTAGCAAGAACTTCATTAATTCAAGGACAGAAGGTGATAACATAGCTAGGTCCACCATTGCAAGTGAAGGTGCTTTTGTTATCATCATAAGCATAGCTATAAGCATCAGGGCATTGTTGCTTGAAGAATTTAGAGTAGTCCGTTGGAGGGCACGTGGGTTCAGTGTTGTGATCACCGGTGCAACAATACTCAGGCTTGTTGAAAGCCACACAAGCACTCTTGCAAGCGACGACGCTTCCGTCGGAGCCCTTCACTTGTAACTCGGTCGGGCACTTGGCGTTGATGTCAGCAGGGCAACTGGAGGTTTTGCATGTACCGCTCCCGCCTTGTGGGGTCACTGAAATGGGGACGTTGAACCCATCCACGTTGCTGACATCATAGAAGTCTTGTCCACCGTTGGATGCCACGGTGATCTCTACCAGAGATGCTGGCGGGATCGCCCCAGCCCCATTGCATGCAACCTGGCCAGAGGCGCAGTCGGCGGAGGCGCAAGAGAACTTTCCGCCGTTGTTGGAGCAGCCTCTTCTGCCCCAGAACCTGCCAGACCACGGGGATGGCAGGTTCAAGGTGTTGGATGCTCCGGATGCCAGTTCGAAACCAGTTGATGACAATTGAGGTTTATTGTCACCGGTTAGGGTTCCTGGCCATACCGTGTATTGACACTTGTTAGTGAAAGTAACCGTAGCTCCTTGTGCAACTGCAAAATAAATAAACCAAAAAAAAAAATAAAATCAAAGAGCTATTAGTATATCTATTTTCTCCAATATAATAAAAGATTTAATTTCAATATGCATGGTTTGTTTGATTTTATTTTTACACTACTATCTAATGATAAATTGGTACTTTATTAAAGTATTATTATAACTACCTTTAAAAAATATTACAGATAAAATACTGTATAATCAATTGATGATATAAAAAAAATGCGGTATGATGGAAAGTGTAGCTTAAAATTTGAAGACATACCATAGAAGAGGATTGCAAAGCCAAGGCAGAGAGCAACACCGGTGTTCATCATTGTGAATTAATGACTTTGTTGTTTGTATAATTGATATATGTTTTGGTGAATGGTGTGATGAGTTATTGTTTTTGCTAGCAATATATATAGGCTTTGAGGCCATTGAATCTTCAACCATTGTGGAATTAATCTTAATATAATTAATGGTTGCTGTGGAATTGTCTTAGCTCTTTGTCATTGTCCTACCGTGATCAACGGTGCATGATTTTTATTTTCAACACTTAATTTTCAGGAAGAAAAATTGGTCACGTTAATCTTCAAAGACGTGTAGTATTGTTAAATTGTTCAGACCAAAGTCTGTTTTAATTATTAAAATTTGATTTACTCTATCTATCATGATTCTTCGACAAATAGCTTCTGAAGTCTATATATAATCAATTCTCAACTTCTTTCTTAAGTTTTTCTTTTATAACTTAACCCCAATAATATTTGGTTTTACAAAGAAAAAAGAAAATTAAATCCCCTCATATTTAGTTAAAAATGTTAAAATATTTGTCAAAGGGCAATTTTATACAGCAGGAAAAACAGATAATCCCAATATTTGACATAAATCATGGTGACTGTTAAATGAAATTAAATATTCTAACACAAAGTTAGTTAAATAATAGGCAAGTTATCCATGATGTTCGAGTTTGACAAGAAATTATGGATCTGTCTATTATTTGTAGTAGTTTAGTCTATTTAGTGGATAAGAAATAGAATGGTGTTTGACAACGATAAACCAAATTGGGAACTGGAAGCATAGTTCATCCTCCGTCGTTTGGGATTTTGGGCTAGAGCCTGGTGTGACAAATTGCCATTTCAACCTGAATTCTTTCTTGTTAACTTAGACCATGTCTGAGCTTGGTTGAAGTAAAGGGTTAAATAGGTGTCAAATTGCTTGTTGTCTATTGCCTGCAATATGAACTGTTGTGAATCATTATAGACTTATTAATAGGTGAAGGTTCAACTACTGGTTGCTTTGCCTCTTTCTCTCTTTCCGTGATGGCATAGCCAAAGGGGAAGGGATGGAAGGAAAGAAAATGATTTGGTAAATTGATTCTCACGCTAGTGGAGGCTTGCAACTCTTTCTTAGTAATAGGGTGCCTTTGAAGTTCTCAGCCCATTTGGACCTGCATCTGATCTCTCCTGTGTTTCCTCAGTTTTTCTGTTTGTTCTGTTTTTATGCAGCATTGGGCGGTTGTCGTTCGTTGCTCTTGTTAATTTTTCTTTGTGTTCGTTCTGTTGCTCCCTGGCCCTTTGGTCGGTTTGACCCTTTAAATTATCACAAAATAAATAAATAATAGACAACCTTGTCCCCTTAGGTCTTGAGTTTGATACCAAGGGAGGAATATACTTGTGTTAAAAGGAATATGTTTTTAATAACATTAATTGTATAATCAACTTCATATTTCTTATTTTGACTTCCTTAATCAATGCCTTTAGAGCATTGGTTATAAAACCTAATTTTAATTTGACACAGTAGCTATGATAAATGTGAATGGTTTAGTTCCTATCTCATTAATGTTATCAAGTTGGAGGATCTACAATCTCCAACCATCTCATTGAATGAGTTTGGTTATACCTACGTGCCCCCGAAACTACGTTTTCTAGTTATATATGTGGTCCTTCAAAGGAGAAATTTTTAGATGTTTGTAGAAATAAATTAAAATAGCATGTAATTGTTCGGAATATTCAATGTATCAGTTATTACGCCCACAACAGCTAATAGAGTCAACAAACAACACAAAAAAAAGAAAAACAATGTTCTAATGGCACTATTTAAGAAATTTAAAATAAAAATATTTCATTAAAAATGTAAGATCTTAAAATTTTTAATACATTAAATAATCTAAGTTTTTGCTTTTTCAATAAACTCTTATCACTTTGAGTTCTTTAACAAGTGTTCTTAGGGTACTCCTTATTTTTTTTTTTAAATCAATTTGGCCCATTATCTTTATTTGAACTATTAATTGTATTCTTCCAATTATCAATTTGATCTTCTACGTTTTAAATTAGTATTAAAGTGGTCCTTTTTGTGTGCTAAAACAACAAATCAAATTAATAGTGTTTTGGAACATGGAAGGCCGAATTTATAATTAGGAAACCAAATTGATAGCAGTTTAAAAAATAAAAGACTGAAATAATAATGATTTAAAATATTTGGGACCAAATTAATATTATTTTGAAATGTAATGTTTCCACGTATAAGACTCTTTTTAATAATATACCATTTTTGCTTTTTAATGACGATTAAATAGTATTTTAGGGTCGTGTATTGCACAGAATTATACATTTTTTAATTATATTTTAATTAAAAGATATTAAGCAAGTATATATTGTCAACTTTTTATTTTTTTAAAGTGAAGAAAATATTTTGAAGTGAAAGTTTTAAATATTGATTAATGTATCATATCACTTTTTGTGGGTTAGTAAAAAAAAAAAATTAATACCATAACACAGAATTTTGATCCACTGACATCCACACACACACACATATATGATAAATGAATATATATAATTGTATGAGACAAAATATTAGTGACCTTAAATTTTTATTATGGTTTATTAAACAAGTTTCCACGTATAATAGTTAAGATTTGTATATACTGAAAAGACTTCATGAGCATGAATACTCATCAATCCATTTCTTCGTTTGGGTAGGCATCATTATCATCATGGTTCATAATCAAAGTTGTCTATTTGTGGACTTTGGCATATATATGCAGAGACTTACAATTCAATTTAGACACTGCGGCAATTCAATTTAGACGCTACGGCATTTATCGCCATAAGAAATTATTCTTGCATACTTAACTATTGCATACCTATTACACACTTAAACTATTTTTAAAAACTTAAATTTGTTGACTCAGCAAACTCTACCGTAACTACTTACGTTCCTCAAATATAATAATTTCCGCACATTCCAAACAGGCTAAATGTTTCTTATCATAATGATATGTTCCATTTTTATTTAATTTGGGGAGAAAGAAAATTTTCTTTCTTTCTTTTTTGTGGATTTGTTTTGGAACAAAATTATGATTTGTGCAACAGAAGGCTGCGCGACTCCGAGATGTTCCTGCCATTGCTAATTGTTAATTGTGGCTGAGAGCTTCTCGTTCCCTCCATGTTCTCACATCTTCATGAACAGAGACCTAACCTTATTAAATAATATGACATAATCATTATATATATACACCTTCTTCCTCTTTGTCTACGCTCCACACTCAACACTCTGTTTCTCCTCTGAACCCTCCCCCCACCATTTGTTCCATTAAATACAATCAAAATAGTTCCTCCCGTCCCTCTTGTTCCGTTTCTTTCCACACACTCAGTTTCCACTTTCTTTACTTGATAAAAAAGGAAAGAGAAAACATTGAAAAAACCAAGAAACAAATTAACTATGGCTAAAGATGAATATGAAGAAGAAGAAGACGATTCAGTCTCTGGTGGAGATAGTGAGATAAAGTTTACGTTGTCACCGTCAAGCAATGACCCTAACCGCAGCAGTGACGACGTCGTCTTCAAAGGGTTTCGCAGTTGTACAGGTTCCGTGGGTAGTTATTGCCCTAGGTGTGCACCAGGTTTGCAATAACGTGGTGTGCAATAATCGCGACTCTAAATTAAAGTCTTGGCGTATTTATGAGTGGAAACTTGAGTGTACATCGAGTCTAGTCGACCAGTTGCCCCATACCAACTTGAAAGTTTTTGGGTTTGATTAAGTCGGGTGCTCGAGTCATTGAGGAAAATTCGATTGACTTGAATATTAGTAGGTCAATTTTTGGGTGATTGATTTTAAAAATTAACTTGACTTGACTTGCCTATTATTATTTTTTACCACATAATTTTATATACAATATAAATTTTTATATTATTTTTGGAAAAATACAGATTTAAAGATAATAAGAAGAAACAAATTAAAATATATAAAATTAATGATAAGGGATTTGGATCTTGTAAAGTGAGCTCCCTCACTTTACTCTCTAAAATGAGGGATCTCACTTTAGAGAACCCTTGTCTAATGATAGGGTACCTGAGTACCCGACCTTTCGAATGTCAAGGTTAGTCTTGCACCCCAAAAAGTTGAAAACTTATTTAATCCAACTCGTTACTAAGTATTCAAGTTAAGTGGTTTTTCACCTCAAAATTGATCTGACCCATGTACAACTCCTAGTAAAAATAGGTTAGACAGTTCGTCGAAGGGCCTTTGGCATGACCCATTTAATGTTTGGGCCAACTTGGCCTATTTACCAATCAAGCTAGACCAAGACTTTTATAAAAGCTTTTTTAACTAAAAATGTTAGGTCATAAATAAAGAAAATAAGATGTTAGACCAAACATTTATATTTGTTTATTTTATTAAATTATTATTATTATTATTATTATCAATATTATATCATCAATATTTTATTATTTGTAAAAAAAAATAGGCTTGGGCCTATTTATAAATATATTTTAGCCTGTTTAAAAAAGGGTTTGACTGTTTTAGAACTGGTGAACGATCTCCGCATGGTAGGACTTTCGTGGTTCAGCGGCCATTCCCCAATTTCTTCTCACCAACTCGTCTAGGAAGTCCGGGAATTGGTCTGCCCGGAGATTAACAATCCTTTTTGGGAGGATGTTGTTGTTCTTGATCTTGAGGGACGTCTGCTGGGCTTCATAAGAAATGAATTTGTCGGAGTCATAGCTTTAAGAAGTTGTAGCCGCCTCCGCGTGAACTCTCTTGGCTCTCTGTTTAATACGAGGCCTGCACAACAGAAAACCGATCTCAACAAGCACTGTTAGTAAAGATGTCATTAGAGATAAAACCTCAATGCAATTCATACGGGCAACACAGCAGGAATCTCATATCATTTGCACAGGGATCCATGAGAAGTGCATACAAACTTATCATAAAAACAAACCAAGATGTATAGGTAAGCATCAAATGCACTTGTCATTTATCAACCAATTCAACAATGCTCTCCTAATAATCAAGCATGTCATCCTTAGTGTATGTTAGCATGCAGCAAATGTGAGCACAAATAATGTGTGGACCAAAAATTTAAATACATTGTCACATTTGTCAAAGCTATAAGATGACATGGCAGCAACCAGAATGATGCACATTATTCTATTTAGAATTATGCGCCCAAGGGCGTTCTAATGAGATCGCAGATGTTGTCAAAAAGAATAATGAACATGGGGAACATCCAAGCTTGAATTAACAGTCACAATTTAATTACCAATGCTCAATTGAGAACCTTAGTCTTCTAACTTCACAAATTTTTGCCCTATTAACACAATCTGATTCAACACAGAGTTACAACATTTTTGCCCTAGCAACATTTCAAGGTATGTTCAGATTTTTAACACAATTTAGCAGATGAGTAATTAGCACTGCAAGTGAGTTTAACAAACTAAACTCTATTAAAAATTATCAATCCTGACTTGTATGCTTTACCCATTCCTCTTCATTATGTGAGTCATTTTTCAAGCATGCATAAATTCTTAGATACCCAATTTCTCAATTTTCAGAACACAACTTAATTTACCCAAAAAAACACCCCCCAAAAACCCTCAATCAGTTCAATCCAAAATCTGAACCCTATTTCGTGTTCTTTTATGCTCCATGCATCCATTACTTTCGTTATTAACCAAAAACAACACAATACAAAAGCATTTCAAGGCATTCAAAAGAAATTGAAATTTCCTCAATTTGGAACCTTAGGGTTCGGAGAGAGAGAGAGGAAAAACGAGAAAAAAAAAATGAAAAAGTGAGTAAAATGAGGTACTTACATGATGGATGTTGGCAGAAGAGGATGGGAGTGAGAATGAGAGATGAACCTGAGGCAAAAATCCTTGGGGAAACGTCATTGGGCGCGGAGAAAGGGAACGAGAGAGAGTGAAGTGTTTTTGAAATGGCCACTGTGATGAGGGCCTCGATTTTTAATCTTTGGTCCCAGGCCGCTGAGCGGTATCAGGGGGCAGCTAAGCGGTACCTGGGACAATTACTTTCAATTTTTGGTACAGTCTGCTCAGCGGTATCAGCATTCTGCTGAGCGCTATCAGAGCCTGAACAATTTTTTTGTTGGCACTTTGTATGGGCTTTTGGTGGTGGCCTAACTTTGGCCAACCTTGTGCCATTTCAATATGTTCCCTTGACTCTTTAGGACCTGTCCAATGTGCTCAATTTGTTTTCTCTTAAGTGTTTAACCATTTTGGCCTAGCATGCATCAAATGGTCATTTTGTGCATCTTTGTGGTCAAATTTTGCAATTCTTTATTTCAAGTCCTTGTAACTAGTTCTTTCCCCTTGGATTTGTAATTAAAACTTGTCCAGGGCTTGAGATTGCAAGAATTGTAAATTCTTGGCTTGAGAATCTCAATTTGGCCTTAAAGGCAAGTTTATGTGCATTTAGGCCCTTTTTAAGGTCATTTTGCATTATGGTCATTTCCAAAGGGTGGGAATTGGTTGGGTTGTGCACACTTGACATTTCTAACTTAGCTAAACCTAAGGATCGCAAAATTGGGCTTGTCTGAATAGAATTTCTCAATTAAGCCCTATTATGTCCACTTTTTAACTTGTTTAGCAGGTTTAAATTGTTAAGAATTGTTAAGACTTCAAGGCACATAACCAATCAATGCCAAAGGTCATTTATAGCCCAAGAAACTTGTGTCTAGCAATAATTTCATAATTCAAAGATGTTTGGCACAAAAGTTGTCTTAAGGCTATATTTGACCTTTACATGCATTATTTTTCCCTTTTTTATTTATTGAAAGCTTACTTACATAGTGCGAGCAAAACATAGGCAAGGTATGAAAAGATGCGTACCTTGGTCTTCCTTGGTCCTCGTGTGGCCACTGCAGCCACCTTATACCTTGATGTTCCAAATCCTTCAATTTTACCAATAAACTTATATGCAAACTTAAATTTAATTGAAATCTTGAAATATGATAATTACTTACAAACTCTGGGTTGCCTCCCAGGAAGTGCTCTTTTAATGTCATTAGCTTGACGCCTGTTTAATTTCAGCACGGTTTGTCCAAATAGGCCACCATTGGTTTAAGGCTTTGTGTGTCTTCCCCAAGGTATGGTTTGAGCCTTTGTCTATTTACCACCAAGTTGCTTTCTTATCGGCATCCCAAAGCTCCACAGTCCCGTAAGGTTTGACTTCCTTGATTACAAAGGGGCCTGACCATTTTGTCCTCAATTTTTAAGGGAATAACCTCAACCTGGAATTAAACAGGAGCACTTGTTGGCCCGGATGAAAATTTCTTGCCGTGATCTTACAGTCATGATACTTCTTCACTTTGTCCTTGTAGATCTTGTTAGAGTTGTATGCTTGCAACCTTAACTCCTCTAGTTGATGTAACTGGGTCTTTCTTTTGTCACCTGTGCAATTCAAATCAAAGTTCAGAAAGCCCAGTATGCTTTATGTTCTAGTTCTACTGGCAAATGACATGATTTGCCATAAACCAATTGGAACAGAGTTAATCCTGTTGGTGCTTTATAGGCAGTTCTATGTGCCCACAGAGCATCATCCAACTTCTGAGACCAATCCTTTCGGGAACTTGAAACTATTTTTTCCAGAATTGGTTTAATGTCCTTACTTGAAACTTCTGCTTGTCCGTTGGTCTGCGGATGGTAAGGTGAGGCCACCTTGTGCTTCACTCCACAATGCTCCAATGCTTTGCCTGGTTGAGCATTCACAAAGTGGGATCCACCATCACTGATCATCACTCTTGGTGCTCCAAAGCAATTGAATATGGTCTTCTTCAGGAATTTGATCATTGTTTTCCCATCAGCTTTGGGAGTGGCCACTGCTTCTACCCACTTGGACACATATTCAACAGTTACCAGAATGTATTCATTGGCAAATGATGGTGGAAATGGTCCCATGAAATCCATACCCCAATATTCAAAGATGTCAACTTCTATGATGTTCTAGAGCGGCATTTCATTTCTCTTTCCAATTGCTCTTGCTCTCTGACATGTATCACAATTCTTTACATGCACATAAGCATCCTTGAACAGAGTGGGCCAATAAAAGCCAGATTGGAGGACTTCAGCTGTCCTCTCTACATTATAGTGCCCACCACACGGAGAATTATGGCAATGCCATAAAATGCTACTATTTTCCTCATTTGCTATACATCTGCGTAGCAAGCCGTCAGCTCCAATTTTGAATAGGTAAGGATCATCCCATACAAAGTAAGTGGCACCTCGGAGGAAATTCTTTCTTTGATGGTGGTTCAGGTCTTCGGGGAGCACATTTGTTGCTTTGTAGTTGGCCATATTCACGAACCATGGCCTTGTTTTGATGAGAAATAGCTTCTCATCAGGAAATTCTTCCACAATTTCTGCCTCTTTGACAGTCACCTTTGGATTTGTTAACCTGGATAGATGGTCTGCCACCAGGTTCTCCTTGCCACTTTTGTCTTTGATCTCCAAATTAAATTCCTGCAACAAGAGAATCCAATGCATCAATCTTGGTTTACTATCAGGCTTTGTTAGGAGATACTTAATGGTTGCGTGGTTTGTATATATCACAACCTTCGAGCTAATTAGGTAGCTCCTAAACTTTTCCAACGCATATACTATTGCTAGCAATTCTTTCTCAGTTGTAGCATAATTAATCTGTGCTTCATTTAAGACCTTGCTAGCATAGTGTATGGCGTGGAATACCTTATCTTTGTTTTGACCTAAGACAGCTCCAATAGCATAATCACTTGCATCGCACATTAGTTCAAAATCTTTATTCCAATCCGGTGCAGTGATTATTGGTGCAGAGGTCAAACTTGCTTTTAATGCATTGAATGCATTTATACATTTATCATAAAAAACAAATAGAGAATCCTTGTTTAGAAGGTTGCTAAGGGGTTTGGCAATTTTTGAAAAGTCCTTGATAAATATCCTGTAGAATCCTGATCCCTTTTACATTAACGGGGGGTGGCAGCTTCACAATGACATCAATTTTTGCTTTATCTACCCCAATACCCCTAGCTGAGATTTTGTGATCGAGCACAATTCCTTCTATAACCATAAAATAGCATTTCTCCCAGTTTAAGACCAAATTTGTTTCAATGCACCGCTTCAGTACGGTGTCTAAATTCTTTAGGCACTGCTCAAAGGAAGATCCAAAAACAGAGAAGTCATCCATGAACACTTCCAGATTTTTTTCAATCAGGTCTGCAAAGATGGAAAGCATGCATCTTTGAAAAGTAGCTGGTGCGTTACATAGTCCAAAAGACATTTTTCTATAAGTGAAAATGCCAAAAGGACATGTAAATGCAGTCTTCTCTTGGTCTTTTGGATCTACAGTGATTTGATTATAACCGGAGTATCCATCTAAGAAACAGTAGTATGCCTGGCCTGCTAAACGTTCCAGCATTTGATCCATCAATGGGAGTGGGAAGTGGTCTTTTCCGGTGGCTTTATTTAATCTCCTGTAATCAATACACATCTCCAACTAGTGATAGTTCTAGTTGGGATCAGTTCATTTTATATCATTGGAGATAACAGTTAAACCACCTTTCTTAGGAACTACTTGAACAGGACTTACCCATGTACTATCTGAAATAGGATAGATCATACTGCGTCAAGTAGTTTCACGACTTCTTTCCTTACCACTTCTTTCATTGTAGGATTCAGTCTCCTCTGTGGTTGTCTTATAGGTTTATAATCATCTTCCATGAGAATCTTATGCATACAATATGATGGGCTGATTCCTTGGAGATCGGTCAATGTCCATCCCAGTGCATGTTGATTTTTCTTCAAAACCTGTATCAATCTTTCCTCTTCCTTTGGTGACAAAGAAGTGCTGATGATAACTGGTTTGTTTTTATCTTCCTGCAGAAACACATATTTTAGGTTAGAAGGTAAGGGTTTAAGTTCAAGATTCATACCTTCTTTCCCTAATTCCTCTTTGTGTTCCATTTTTTCCACTTTTTCTTTTTCAGGAGGAGTAATTGGGGAGGAATCAAGATGCTACAGAACTTATTCGATCTTAGCTTCCTCTTCGTCAATGAATTGTGCATGTGTATCCACCAAAGCTACTTCCAAAGGGTCCATGTTTTGAGGTTTCTTTTTTGTTTGAGAGATAACTTCTTCTAGTGTATCAACTCGGAAACATTGACCTTTATCTTTCGGAAATGTCATTGCTTCGAAGATGTCAAACTGCACTTCATCATCATGAACTTTGATCTTCAGCTTCCCCACATCCATGTCTATGCCCATTTTTGCCGTTCTCATAAATGGTCTTCCCAGAATGAGAGGAACTTCTGTATCTTTTGAAATGTCAATCACCACAAAATCAGCTGTAATTAAGAATTTGTCTACCTTTACCATAACATCCTCTGCCACACCAAGTGGGTATTTAATTGAGCGGTCTGCTAGCTGTGATGACATTCTAGTGGGTTTCAACTCCATACCACCTACTCGTTGCATCATTGAAAGTGGAATCGGCCTAACACTGGCCCCTAGATCAATTAGGGCCTTTCCAACTGAAACATTTCCAATAACAATCAGAATAGTGACACTTCCTCGATCTGTCAGTTTATGTGGGATAAAATTTTGGATAACGACACTGCAGTTTTCTCCCAACTGAACTACTTCCTCTTCCTGGTATTTCCTTTTCTTGGACAACAATTCCTTCATAAACTTGGCATAAGTAGGCATTTGCTCAAGAGTTTCGGAAAATGGAATGTTGATTTGTAGTCTTTTAAAGATGTCCATAAACCTTACAAATTGCCTATCCTTGTCAAGCTTTGAAGGATTCTTTGGGTACGGCAGGGGTTTCTCCTTGACCATTCTTTCTTCTTCAATTTTTATCTCCTCCTCTATTTTTTTTCTCTTCTTTTTTTTTCTTTTTCATTTTTTCTTCTTTATTTACATCTTTTTCTTTTTTTCTTTTCTTCTTCCTCCTCATCTTTTCTTTCTTTTCCAACTTCATCTTTTTCAACACTTTTCCTAACAATTGGTGGCCCTGTCAGTTTGCCATTGCGAGTTATAACTGTCTTGCATGATTCTTCGAGTTTGGCTCGATGTTGATGGAAAATGATCCCTTTTTGAACTCCGCCATTTCTTTAGCAAGCTGTCCTACTTGAATCTCTAGGTTCTTGATTGAGGCATTGATATTCTTTTGGTTTGCCATTGACATCGCATGAATTGTGTCAATGTTTCCTCAAACTTGGAATTTGTTGTTGTTGATTTTGTTGATGAGTTGGAAATTGATGCAGGGGTTGGAATTGCTGGTTCTCGTAGGGTGGTGGTACTCTGTTAGGTGGGCCTGCATCCTGCCTCCAAGGTTGGTAATGCCGATTCTGATTCCTTAGGTATTGTTGATATGACCGTTATTGATTATTAACATAATGCACCTTTTCTTCCATGTTTCCACAATAACTAATTGGGTGATCACCAATACAAATGTCACATTGGTATACCTAGTGTTTTTTGGGTGGCTGGTTTTCTTTCAGTTATTTAGGCAACTCGTTTAATGTTTTATTCACTTCATCCAACTGTTGTTGGAGCTGCCTATTCTGGGCTAAGATGGCATCGTTTGTTCCCTGCTCTATCATACCTCCCTTCTTTGTTGGGTTCCTGTTATACTGCCCTTGCTGATCTGTGAGTGCCATGGACTCGATGATAGAAATGGCTTCTTCAAGGGTCTTGGACATGATTTGACCACCTGCTGTAGCATCAAGCATAAGCTTGTGTTGTTGCTGTAGTCCATTTCCAAAGATATGAATTTGAGTTCGGGCATCAAAATCATGATTCGGGATCTTCTCAGCGTAGACTTGTATCTTTCCTAGGCCTCGCATAAGCTTTCTCCTGCAGACTGCACAAAAGTACAAATCGCAGTTTTCAAATCCATATATTTGGACTGGGAAAAATACCTGGCGCAAAATTTTTCTTCAAGTTGATCCCAATTCGAGAGTGTGTGTTGAGGTTAGTCTAATAGCCATTTTTTCGCTTTTCCAATCAGCGTGAGAGGGAACATTCTCAAAAACACAGCTTCTTCGTCTATTTCAGACATACCCGCGGTCCCACATAATTCGTAGAATTTTGTTAAGTGAGCATACGGATCCTCATGATCTAGACCTGCAAAGGGGTTAGCGTACATTAATTGAACTAGGTTTGGTTGCATTTGAGGTACTCGTTGTGCTCCAGTAGTTCGGCTCATTCGGATTATGTTCCGCGGGGTAAAATTGACAAAGCCTCTATTGTCACCAGCTGCACCATGATCATTTCCGTTACCCGCCATAATTTCTTGTTGGTTTCTCTCTGACAAAATTAAGGATGAAGAAGTTGCTTCCTGTTCTTGTCTGCTCTTGGCTGATTATTTCTTTTTCCTAGTTTTGCTGTTAAGTCTCCAAGTAGTCACTTCAATTTCGGGATCGAATAGAAGTTGTTCTTCTGAAACTTTACCTTGCAATAGCTAAGAAAATTTTTACACTAGCCAATAAAATTAGAACAAGACAATCATTCACATATATATACAATTATGAATTTTCAATTGCTATACAACATGTACAATTGCTAAATTAACAATCTTAAGCTATTCATTTATGACACAACTCCCCGGCAACGTTGTCGTTTTGTTAAAAGCTTAATCTTAAACCCTTGTTGTTTTATATCCGTCTTTACAGTTTTTAGATCCTTGAGGAATCCAATTGCAGCATAGTCAGGTATAGTCGTCTCCACAGGGAGTTGGTAAATGCCATTGTTGAGTTTATTAATTTAAACAATAAAGTAGATGATTTGGAAATTAATTTCAAAATAAAGGCAGGAAGGGGAAATAAATACAAGATAAAATGACAACAAAGCAGAGGTAGGTTAGGAAGCTTGTTGGGTTTTGTATCATGTATAGTTTCTTGTATTCATAACTTAATGCAGATGAATTATCTGTCCTTTGATTTTTCGCCACCAGTTCTTATCTTAAACATCTTTCTCAAGCATGATAAGATGATTAGGTTTGCTTTATTAATTTGTCAATTTCTTGCACAACTTAACAAAGTGAACCAATATTAATTCAGATGTTAAAGCAACTAATAATCCTAATTCTATTTCTAGCAATTAAGTTTATTAGATGAAAGGGTTTTAAGTCCAACCTTACTGAAGCAGTTTTCACTCGTGACAATTAGGTTTAGATTCAAGACTTAGTTAACCAGATTAAACATTGAATTGATTCCCACTTAATAATGAAGCTTTCACTCACAACATTAAGTTACAAACAACATTTAATTAGCTAAACTATAGTTAGCATTAGGCACAAAACCAATTCATGAAAATCAAAGAAACATATATATTCATTCATACAAAAAAGAGCATGGATACAATTAGGCTATAGCATTGATCAAATCCCAACAACAAGAAGATTAAAAAATCATCTTACAAGAGAGGATCACAGAGGCAAGGTAAGGACCACTCACCATGACACGTTCTCACGCTGTCATGACAAAGACCGTCGTGCTTCTTGATCTCTTTTGGCTCCTAGCCTGGCCTCCTCTTTGTTACTTGAAACAAAGCTCTTAATACTCTAGAGGGGGAAGAGGTTCTGTGAAGGTAAGGAATGAATCTGAATGCTGATTGTAGGGCCTTTATTTATAGGCCAGGTTCCTTGAGGGCCGCTTAGCGGCTTCAGAGGTTCGTTGAGCGGCGCAGCTTTCTTCGCGGTGAAGTCTTCTCAGTTCTGAAAGGTGGCTCTGCTCTGACATTATCCTGTCTCAGCTGAGCAGCGTGCAGGGCCCTGAGCGGTGTCAGTACAGCTGCAGGGTGGCTTGCAGAGCTTGCTTCGTCCTCAAGTTACTTCCCTTTGAAGTAAGGTACCGTTGAGCGGCCTTGGACCCCCCGCTGAGGGGTCTGCTCTTCTGCTCCCTTTTTTTGTTTGTTTTTGTTTTTTTTTCCTTTTGTTCCTTGCCTCTTTCTTTTTGGGCTTTTTACTCTGTAATATTCATCATTTTAACCTATTGTATCTATTTTTTCTTTTTATGAGTTTGTTGCAACATAGGAGGAAATTGCTTTGATAATATATGAATTTAAAGCAAAAGATTATTATTTTAACTTGTAAAAATACTAAAATATACTACTTAACAGCCCTGACTGTATAGGCTAGAAAGAATGAGACTCTGTAATTAGGTTAAGACTAGATTTCCCTACGATCACCTAGTAAGTTAGATAAAGCTGCTCGGGACTAGAACGAATAATAACAAGTAGGTTTCAGTATAATAGTATCACCTTGAGACCCCTTGAGCGATGGGATCATAAATGAAGCGATAATGAGCAAGTGTTCCCCGAAGGACCCCACTGAGGACGTAATGTTCTCACCCCCACTTCATTATGATTCCAGGACAGAACCCGTGGTGCACGGCAAGGACCAGGGCTTGCCTGGCACAAGGACAAGGACTTTCCCTGCAGCTGGAAGCCTCTGATCCGAGGGATCTGTTGAAAGCCTAATATTTCACTCTCTAGTTTATTTTTCGTCTATTGTTTTTGCTTTCAAATCCTGGAGGGATTCAATTGCAGTACAGTGAGAAGGTTGTCGTCCTCTGAGATTGATGCTTTAAAACAATCGTTCCTTGAGTTGTGATAATTTAAGCAATAAAGGATGGATGATTTTGTTTGTGAAATTAACAAAGAAATGAACTTAAGGTATAAAGCATAAATTAACTTGAGTTTGGATAGTAAAGAAAGATGTTGGGATTTGATTTGCAATACCACTTTAATGTAACCAATAACCTAGTAGATATGATCTATGTGTTCTTGATTTTATCGCCACCAGTTCTTAACTTAGTCATCTTTTTCAAGCATGTTAAGATCACTTGATTGCCTTTTATTATCTTGTCAATTTCTTGTACAAACTAACAAAGCAAATCGACATTAATTCGGATGTTAACACGACTAATCCTTCATTCCAATTACGACAACTAAGAATTAGATGAATTGATCTAGGTCAGACTTTAACAATTGTAACTTTCATTCACAACATTTAAGCATAACATCAAGCTTAGAATAACAAGATTAAAACCTAACTTGGATACAACTCAATAGTATAGCTTTCACTCGTATAATCAAGTCTCAATTTAAGATTTAATAAGCTAAACCAAAACTAGCATTGAGTACAAGATCAACCATTAAAATCATAGAACAACATAGATTCATATCACATAAGTCAAGATGGATACATTTGAGAAATATAACACATCAAATCCCAATAAGAAAGAAAGTTAGCTATCCATAGATATGGATAGTTTACAAGCTTACAAGGACTTTAGAAAGAGAATAGGTTGGAGAAGAATGGTGGTTTGCTTCCGCACTTCCACCGTGAACTACAACCGTTGGAAATTTCTTCAGCACTTCCCCTAAGGGACTTTCTAATTCCTAAGCCTTTCTTCCTATTCCTAACTCAAAATATGGAGTGAATAATGTAAAGGGAATGGATGAAAGTGATTTTCAGGTATGGAAGTGTTGGGGTGAATGAATGAAGCTGCAGGGATGCCCTCTATTTATAGACCTCGATAAGGCTGCTCAGCGGGTAAGTTCCTCCACTGAGCAGACCTTCGCTGAGCGGTTTCATGGCTTCGCTGAGCGGATAAGTCCATCATGGCTGCTGCTAGTGACTAATCTTCTAACAGATTCCTTGGCGGCGACAGCTGGTGGCGCTGGCTTGGCTGGCATCATAAATGTGGTGGCTGCAAGTGGCTTTGGTGAGTACAATCGCTCAGTGGGTTGGTTATATCGCTGAGCGACCCAGTTGCATACCGTTGGGTGACATGACTATGCTGCTGAGCGGACTGTTCTGAAAACTCTTATTTCCTCTTTCGTCCATTGTAACAATTGCATGGTATTTTCTCCCTTTGTAATCCTTCTTGTTTTTCTGCAATTTTTCTCAAATTTTAACAATTTATCCATACATAAGCTATCTTTTAAAAATTGTGTAAAACGGGGAATAAAATTGTAAGTTCATATAAAAACAAAGTAGATAAGTGCCAATTAAGTTCTTTAAACCAGCAGAAGTGCACTACCACACCACCTTCAAGGAAACATTAGCAGTAAAATATGGGATCCATAAATTTGATTTTTAAGAATAAAGTGCCTCCAAACCCACAAATCTTAAGACTAAAAAAATGGTTCTCTCGATATGACTTTGCAGTAAAGCATATCAAAGGAACCCAGAATCTTGTACCAAATTATCTTTCCAGACCAGCTAAGCCAATCACTATCCATTCCTCCACCCATTCCTATCCTTTCATCTTAATTAACACAGTGGCTTCAAGCTCCAATCCACCAAATCCAACTTTTCCCCCTGAGCTCAACACAAACCTAACCTTAAATCCAACTTACTTAAAAGAGTTCGTCGTCACCCAAATGTTTCGTTACTTGGCCATTTCCCTCCGGGAAAATAATATCGAACACAACCAACACTGGTTTAATCCTATGGCCCCTTATCAAAATATCTTTTTAATTCTGATGAGAAAGCTATTCTTGGAATTTGATAGATGGTTTTTATGGTGTGTCACAATGATATATACCTATCCTATCATGCTTCCAACAGTTCAAATGAAAATCTTTTTAGAAGATGAATTAGAAAATAAAGGAACTTTGCTATGGAATACTCTTGAATGGTATCAACCCATTCACACTTGGAGAAGAAACCTTGAGCAAGAATTATCCATATTAAATATATGGAAAATAGGTGATGAACAGACCAGAGAATTGGTTTCTATATATGTTCTTCATCAACCATATTTCTAACATTCCCAAACCAAAATGCTCTAGACCCAAAATCAGGCCAGAAACTGTAGGACTTACTTCTTCAAGCTCTTTATGAAGGACGCCACTCCACCATTCTATAAAGAAGAGTTTATTTCTCATTTGAATGAAATAAATGGGTTTAACATAAAATATCCTCAAATTAGTTCCACTTGTGGCAGATTAAAATCATTAGATATTCTTGTGTTCCAGAATGGGATCCACTAGGAGAACATGGAACAAATGACTTCAAACCAGTTGAAGAACCAGAGCCACAGAAAGTTGACGAAGTCATGCAAGATTCTCAAAGGTCACCATGGTCAGAATATAAGGAAAAAAGACTAGACCAGTTGCTTGAAGAATATGAAAAGGAAAAAATGACAGAAATTGTGGCAGGGATTGAAGATAAGGAAGAATATCTGGAAGACCAAAATCTCTCTCCTAGTCATGAACCCATCCATCACTGCTTCCTAGTCTGAAGATTACTTTATAAAAGTAGCTTTAGAAAATGTATGTAATAATTGTCCTTCTGCAAAACGTGTGTGGTGTGTAGTTAAAGAGTACCAAAGCCTATCTTCTGGTATCTTATAATGTTTGTCCTTTTGTCAGATACGTGTGTGGTGTGTATTTAAAAAAGGTACCAGAGCTTATCTTCTTAGTTTGTCTGGTTATGAGAGCTCCCTTCTATAAATGGAGGCCTCTTTACTCTTGTAAGATCATCGAGAAATTTAAGAAATAAAATCCTTTGTTCCTCTAAAAACCTATGGCTTTCTAAATCTCTCTTCTTCCTAAAAACCCGATTTCCTATATCGACTCATGCTTTCTTAGAATATGAGAAGTAGGGAGATAATGAGCATCATAAACATAGAGTATGCTCTGTACTTGCCTCTTAGCTGAGGATCCTATACATCAGAAATATGTTTGATCAAAGATCTATGCTCTCCGGTCCTGTCTATTATGGAACTATAGTCTTTATGATTATCTGTGACTTGAAAGTAGGCTTTGAGTGATGCCGAAAATCTCGCACTGAGAAGATAGAGATTATAATTTTATAGTAGACGGGCTCCCGGTACTTAATAAAACATTTATTTTATATATTAATATTGAATTTGCATAAGAAAATCTACTTATCAAAAACATCATTGAGAAATATTATTTGATTTATTTTTGTATGAAAATAACTTATTATAATCTAACTTTAAAATTAAGAAGACAATAATTTAATTTCATAAATATAAATTTCAGTTAGATTAAATGTTGATACATTGTCAATAAAAAATTATTTTTGACGTCAAGAAAAATGTAAAATTATTTTTTTAAAACACCAAAAAAAAGGTAAAGCATTTTTACACGTTGATTTAATCCTTAATTTAGAATATTATAAAAGAAAATCTAATCCTTTATAGTTACATCATTAATACTATTCGTATTTACATTATTTGACTTTCATCATGTATAACTAATTAATTTGGAAGTCGTATAAATGAGAAGATATATTGGTTGGCATGTAAAACAGTTTGAGAAAGAAAATTAATCTCTTTTTTTTTTCTAAATATAATATTTCATTAATTTCCTTTAAAAAGTAATAATATATAATTTTATTTTATATTATGAGATTGCTATCAGATAAAGAAATAATAATAAAGTTACAATCTATTAACAAAGAGAAAGTTTATTTTTTAATTAATGACGTACTTAGTTTCAACATGGCTTTTATTAAAAAAAAAAATTATATATATATATATATATATTATATTATATTATATGGTGATGACTAGAGTGGGTGATTATTTGTGAGAGTGAAAAGAGCAATCTTGACCTTACAATCATACATGGTTTTATAAATATTAAAAATTATTTAAATATCACATGATCATTTAAAAAGCATATAACTTTTTTTGTTTTAATCTTAATCATTCAAGTTAGAATCATTGGATATATATATATATATATTAGTTTTAAACATGTCCAAAAAAATTTATAATGCTACCAATTATTAATAGAGAAATATTTATTCATTTAATTTTTTTTTTGAGTTTTGTTAATAAGTGGAGCACTAATTAATATTTTTCAGTGTTTTTAAAATTCAATTCATTGAAAACTTCAAAAGCTTATAACTTTACTGCATTATTTATACTCTAATTTTTTTAACAAGTGTCATAAGGGTTGTTCGCTTTTTCCAAAAAAAATTTTATATTAACTATATTTATTCAGTTAATGACTTTAAAAGAAAAATCCCTTCTTTCTAAGGGCATACCATAAATTTTTGTAATGTAATTATTTAAAAAATAAATAAAGACCTTTAATTGAGGGAATCAAAGTTCTCTCTCTCTCTCTCTCTCTCTCTCTCTCTCTCTCTCTCTCTCTCTCTCTCTCTTTCTCTCTATTAATTCTTCATTCATCCTCTATTCATATTTTGCTATCCCAGACTTAATATGTGCACTGTTGAAGCTGAAGCTAGTTTTCATGGCCTACATTGCTCTCCTCAAGTTTTTTCTTCCTTTGCTGCTGCTTTGTTCAGGTGATGTATAAAGGATTCTCATGGAATTTTTTTTTCTTCATATTTCAGTGCTAAAGAAAAATACACATTTCATTTGCGTTTTGGTTATAAAATGAATTGAGCTGGGTTTGTTAATTGATCTAATCAGTTAACCAATTCTTAGTCTCTTGTACCTTTTTACCTTTGCCTTTTCATCAATTTGATCAATTTGGTTTTACTTACTTTGTTTAAAAGAAAACATGGACCCCTAAATTGAAAGGGTCATACTCATAGCTTCTTTTTTTTTTTTTTCTAAAATTATTTGTATAACGAATACTTCCATGGAAGTTATATTAACTTTAAAGAAATCAGAAATTTTGTATAATTGTGAGTGTATGTCTTAAAGATGTTTTTTTTTTTTCTTATAGGATGTTTGTCGTCACTAAATGTTATAGTAACAACATAAAAAAATCAAGGTATAGTAAATCAAATCTCATGAAGCTAACCGTCCACGACTTTTATACAATTTTGAATAAATAATACTCGAGCTTTCAATATAGATACTTCTTGACATGATATTCATATAATTTGCACAAATTCTAATCATATTTTATATAAATATTCAAATGTTCTCCTTAGAAAAAAAGAAATTGCAATAATTGCTCCTATTTCAATGCAATGACGAGCTCTAACACATTTTTTTAGGAGTGTGTTCTGACGTGACTTTTACCTTTGAAAACCTTTGTTCGGACACCATATGGCGAGGCTCAAGCCCAAGCATGGGGGACGAGGATCCCGAGTTTGGCCCAATGATCTATTCCATATTCAACATGGATGATGTATGGAGCGGGTCCATTTGGGCCCGGACCAAGTGCTCCACAGACGGGCCCAATAATTTCTTCACGTGCGAGACAGGCGACTGTGGGTCCAAGACCATCGACTGCGCGGCCCGAAGCCCGCTTTCCCGGTGACGCTCCTCAACTTCAATGTCAACCGCTCCATCGTGTCCTATGAGGTGAACTTGGCCCATGGGCAGAACATCTTGGCCCGGATCAAGCCCATTAATGGAACACTTGTTGATGGGTCTGGGACTTGTCCTGCAGTGGACTGTAACAACGATTTTGGGAATGTTTGCCCTCTGAATTTGATAGCATACAACAAAAAAGGGCAATATGTTGGGTGCAATAGTCCTTGTGATGTTTTGAAGGATCCAAAATATTGCAATGGCCCAATTGATGAGATCTCACACAAGTTCAAGAACCTTTGCCCTAATGCTCATGTCTACCCTGGTGACAATAACCCTCCTATTTACCAATGCAAAGATGCTGTTCAATATGATGTAACATTTTGTCCTGCAATTTAATTGCTAGATTGGTGTAACATTTTTAATTAGGCATTCTCATCAACGTATTGTTCATAAGTGTTAAAAGAAAGTATAATAATGAGAGATTACTAGCTATTTCATTTTTTTTGTTTCCTTGAGTATTCACGGTCGATATCAGTGACTAATATTGTCGGACCATTTCGAAGAGTAAACATTATCTACAAATTTTCTTACTATTTTTAGAATATCACTATTGTATATTATAGATAATTAGATACATATACATGGTGAATTACAAGTAAAATAACTAGTGATTTCAAGTATAGTATCTGTGAATTTTTCCTATAAGAAAATACAAGAAATCAACATTAATATGTAACTATCAATTTTAATTGTGCTTTGCTCTAAACTTGGTGAAATGATTTCACATCTATCAATCACATTCACTAGAAACATAATTGAAATTCCTAACTATTTGTACGTTGATACCCAAATTGAGTTTATTAATATTTTAACAGTTACATAATATTGTGAGTTTTATTTTATTTTTTATTATTATGTTAAAATTTTATATACAATTTACTTATAACAATATTATTTGATAATATAATATGAGTTAAATAAATTTTTAGTTCTTAATTTTTTTGTCCCTGTCGTCAGCCTGGTCTGTGTGGTATAAAAATTTCTTAAATAAGTTTTAAATTCTTAATAAATCATAAATTTTAGTTTTAATTCCTAATAAATAAAAAAATTTGTTTTAGTCCCTAATATTGGTTTTGCCCTATTATTAGCTTGATCAATCAAAGCCTAAACAAATTAATTGCTCCTTTCTCTCTCGTCTCCCCTCATCCCAATCACTCCCTTATTTGTCCTACGATCACTGCTTATCACTTTTCACCTACCACTAGGACAAAAACATTGCTTCACTAGCACCCTTCTCAATAATGGTTTGAGCGATGTTAAGGATGTCACTACGTGACTCACAATTAAGGAAATAACTCATAGGCTTGATGTTGAGGTCCTAACTGAGACAACAACGCAATGGTTCCGCACAAATCATATTAAAAAGTTTCGAATAAGTTTGGAATTCACATTAAAAACAATTTACTTATTATAAAAAGCATCAACTTTTCTTTAGATTTAATTTTGTTACACGTTAATGTAAAACACATTTTACGTCATCATCTAATCATTTACCGCTAACTATGTAAATCACTTTTTACATCATCATCTAGTCATTTCCAACTAACTTGAAAGTCATATATACAAATGAGAAAATATATTGGTTAAGAGTGAAATAAATGCATATCAAAATTAATCTGTTTTTTATTAATTTTTTACACGGTATTTGCTAATTTTGTTAAAAATTAAAATATAACAAATTTTTTTTAACATTATGAGATTGTATTTGATAAAAAGAAATGATTTATAAAGTTGAACTTTTTAAAAGAGAGAAATTATTTTTCTAATTAGTGATATATATATATATACACACACTTAATTTTTACATGATTTTCATTGAAAATATTACATTATACTACTATATATATTAGTTTTAAAAATGTTCAAAAATTATTTCTAACTAAAGTAGATATATTCATTTATTTATGTATTTAATGGCTTTAAAAGAAATCTCTTCATCAAAGGACAATTTTTTTTTCTTAAATGAAAGTATAGAAAGACTTTTTATTGAGGGGAAGTTCTCTCCCTCTCTTTGTTAATGCTCCATCCATTCATTCTCTATTTATACTCTGTTATCCCAAACTTGATACGCACTATCGAAGGTAAATTAAGCTAGTTTTTCATGGCCAACATAACCACCCTCCTTAAGTTTTTTCTTCCTTTGTTGCTGCTATTTTCAGGTGATGTATAACGGATTCTCATGCCTTTCTTTGGCGTTTCAATGCTAATGAATATGATAGCTATTATGGAACAATTGTAGTAATATTTTTCAGTTTAGTCACATTTCATGCACATGATTAAAGGCTTTTTAGAAGTAATCTAATTTCATAGGTGATACTCCAAAATATTTCATTTAATTCTAGGACCACATATATAAAATTTTCTCACTTTTAAATTGCATTGAACCATTTTCTTTTTTTTTTTTTTTAATTTTAGAAGGATCTAGATTTTGTCTACATGATACCCAACAAATTGAATTCATTTGATTTCAGGATTACTTAGACGAAATCTAGTCACTTCTAAATATATATATATATATATATATATATATAACTATACGTATGAAATCTAGTTGTTATGTGGTAACATGAGGATGATTTAGGAGTGCTTGAGAGTGTAGAGGTTGAGAGCATTCCAGCGGCCGAACAACTCTTTGTCTATGGTGACTCCGATCTCCGGTCAATAGCAGAGGGTTTACTTGCACACACTTTGACACTCAAGTCACTTAGATTCTTTAGGTACTAGGTTAAGGCTAGAGAGCTCAATAAACTCAATGTATTAACACACACACACACACACAATGGGTAACACTAGCTAAACCCAAAAATTGTTACAATGAATTACAAGTAAATTAGTATATCAATACACCTCGTAATTTTTACTATTAAATTGCGCTTCCTATTTAAGGGGAAACATGATTGCCATTGCCCTCATTGTAATGATGCAAATAGTTTGTTTCTAACACATTTTTCACTTTTCAGGAGTGCGTTCCGATGTGAGTTTGACTTTTGAAAACCTTTGCTCGGACACTGTATGGCGAGCGTCAAGCCCAAGCATAGGGGACGATGATCCAATGTTGAAGCCCATGGACTTTTCCGTATTCTACATGGACGATGTATGGAGTGGGGCCATTTGGGCCCGGACCAAGTGCTCCACTGATGCATCCAACCGCTTTTCGTGCAAGACCGGTGATTGCGGGTCTGGGACCATGGACTGTTCAGGCCCAAAGCCCAATGGCCCAACAACACTCCTCAATTTCAACATCAACAACCCTGTGGTTTCCTATGAGCTGAGCTTGGCCCAAGGGGAGAATCTCTTGGCCCGGATCAAGCCCATTAATGGAACATTGATTGATGGGCCTGGGCCTTGTCCTGTTGTAGACTGCCACATTAATGTGGGGAATGTTTATCAGTGTAAAGATGCTCATCATTATGAGATAACATTTTGTCCTTCTTAATAATTATGGATTGATGTAATATATTTAGGTATTCTCATCAACTTTTTTATTCATAAGTGAGTGTTCAAAGTATAATAGTAATATTACCTTTTAGAAAAAAAGTATAATAATAAAATTAACATATATCACTTTTGTATACTACACATAATTAGACATTGTACATAGCATATAAATAGTTAGAAGGATACTATTGATCACGAAATAGGGTGAGAAAAATTAAACAAAAATTTTCTATTGTGCTTCTACTACCATATTAACATCTTTATTATTAATTCAAGAAATGTTAAATGGTAGAATAACAACGAAACATTCAGTCATTTATATAATATTGACTTCTCCTACTGTTAATTTCACTAAATTTTATAAGAAGTCAGTATAATTTACCTAATTTACTAAGACTTTTGCTAAACACTTATTAAAGAATAAAAAGATAATTTATTTTTAAAAAAACATAGTTTCACTAAAAAAACATAGTTTCACTTAAAACATTAAAAAACCTCTCAACTTTTTTACTTTAAATTCATTAACGAGGGTCTTATTAAAAAAATTCATAAAATATTACAAAAGGAAAATCAAATGGAGAAGCAATTGCCATGCATGAATCGGTGATAGATTAGCTGTAAACATAGCAATGTGTGGTTGCATCATGATAGACATGTGGTAATGAAGAATGAGCTTGCAATTTTCGAACCATAATGATCTGGCAATGTTGGATCTTCGGGGAATTAATTGTTTGACAATAAGAAAAACACATGGCTGACAACTTGGTTTAATAAATTCACCATGACAAAGCTTACTAAATTCTAAAACGATATTACCTCGATATAATTAAATATAATTTATATCAAGATACATGTAATAAAAAATAAATCTAAAAATATTAGAAGGGATAATTAATAATAAATGAAAGAAGTATTTAAATTTATCTTATGTTTGATATTGACCACTAGCAAATATCTCATCTTATACATATCAACTAATTAAATATTAACACGTTATCTCTAATTATTTCAAAAATTATACATTTATATATAAATAAATTATGTTCCTCCAAATTTTAATTTTATGTCTCTTTAAACAAAAATTCTTATTTTCTTTTTCTTAACTTCACCAAAATATAAAAAATACAGAAAATCTCCGTCTGTAAAATCTCTATCACCTGTCCTGCCAGCGTTTGTGTTAGGATCTGGAATGGATCTTTCTCATTACTTGCAAGTCATGCTTTGTGCAAAACCCAACAAATGATGTGTTAAGAAAAGTATTTCACAAACAATTTCGGGGGAATATATATATATATATATGTATATATATATATGTATATATATATATTATAAGTTAACATTAATCGCTATACGCATTAATTTATTTGTTTTTATTTTATCTGTTTTAAGTACCATTCATTTACTATTATTACTCTATGATTGAACGTTTCCTTTTTTTTTTTTTTCTTGATGGACACACTTGTCATCAGTCCCTTTACTCATTGCTTCCCTTCTACGTGCTTGCTTTTCCTCCTTATTTGCTCTGTTTTTATGTCTATATGAATTTATTTTATGAGATAGTATAGTGATTCACACTATATTTATAATTAGATAAAGTGAATTTTGTGAAGGTCTCATTCAATTATAATTGAGGTATGAATCAGTGCTCTACCATTATAAAATAAATACATATAACACAA
This sequence comes from Nissolia schottii, assembly GCA_003254905.1. Classification (NCBI taxonomy): domain Eukaryota; kingdom Viridiplantae; phylum Streptophyta; class Magnoliopsida; order Fabales; family Fabaceae; genus Nissolia; species Nissolia schottii. The sequence goes on along the minus strand of QANU01094832.1, from coordinate 475,524 downwards.
TTCTTTGACAATAATCTTTCAATCACATGATATCTAACATAAGTTGAGAAAAGAAATATTTTTATAAATTTGTATAAAACGATATGCAAATTTTTATGCAGTTTTGTATATACTTATTTATTGGACATTGGAAAATGAAATTCTTGGATATATATGCTTTCATAAAGTTATCATTTCCCTTAATTAGTTAATGTTTAAAAAAAAAACAAAAGAGATAAGTTTTAAGACATTAGAAGGAAAAAAAATACAACCGACCAATTTTTTCTTTTAAATGAGCATAAATTTAATACATTATTATTAAATACGAGCACACAAACACGACAAAAGTAAGTCACACTCGACTAAACTCAAAAACACATCAAAAAATAAAAGCAGTGGATCCCAGTTTTATTTTGTGTGCCAAAAATAATGTGTTACGTATGTTATAAAGATAAACTTTGTTGTCGGAGACCATCCAACAATTGAGGCACTTTCATCAACAATAAAGGGACACAAGGTGCTTGACAAAATGCCTCACCCAATTCCCTGACAAAATTTTCATTGCAAACTTGCAACCAACACTCAAACAAACAGCAAGCAAAATGGCTTCCCAACTCAACTTTGTCTTGTGTCCTTTGATGGCCCAGGGCCACATGATCCCCATGATAGACATAGCAAGAATCTTGGCAAGCCATGGTGTCTATGTCACCATAATCACCACACCCTACAATGCCTCTAGGTCCGCGTCGGCGCTCCGGCGCTCAGGCTCTCGAGTCAGATTAGCTGAAGTGCAGTTCCCTTACGGGGAGGTAGCAGGATTACCGGAAGGCTGCGAAAATCTCGACATGGTACCTGATCTAGCAAGCTCATTGAGCTTCTTCACTGCATCAAACACCCTCCAAGATCAAGTTGAGCAAATCCTCCAAGATCTGACACCCCCACCAAGCTGCATAATCTCTGACATGTCTCTGCCATACACAGCAAAAGTTGCCATCAAGTTCAACATCCCAAGGATCTCATTCCTGGGACAGAGCTGCTTCACCCTCTTGTGCCTCCACAACTTGGGAGTCACCAAGGTTCTCAGGAACATGGCCTCAGAAAATGAGCACTTTGTTCTGCCCTGCATCCCTCACAGGATTGAGATGACAAAGGCTCAGATTCCAGGGCAACAAGGAAAAGGAGGGTCAAGGGGGGAAGGCTGGAGAGAGTTCTATGCCAAAACTGCTGAAGCTGAAGGTTCTACCTATGGTGTTGTCATGAATTCATTTGAAGAGCTGGAGCCAGAATATGCAAAGGGATACAAAGATGCCAAGAAGGGTAAAGTTTGGTGCATTGGTCCTGTCTCACTCAGCAACAAGGATGAGTTGGACAAATCTGAGAGAGGGAACAAGGCCTCAATTGATGAGCACCATTGCATGAATTGGCTTGATTTGAAGGAACCAAAATCTGTTATCTATGCATGCCTTGGAAGCATAAGCAATCTAACAACATTGCAAATGGTAGAGCTTGGTTTGGCATTGGAAGCATCAAATAAACCCTTCATTTGGGTCATAAGGGAAGGGAACCATTCAGAGGAATTGAAGAATTGGTTCAAGGAAGATGGGTTTGAGGAAAGGAACAGAGGGAAAGGGCTTGTGATCAAGGGCTGGGCCCCACAGGTGCTGATACTATCACACTTTGCAATTGGTGGATTCTTGACACACTGTGGATGGAACTCAACATTGGAAGCAGTGTGTGCTGGTGTTCCAATGGTCACATGGCCAATGTTTGGGGACCAATTCTTCAATGAGAAGCTGATTGTGGAGATACTGAGGATTGGGGTCAGTGTTGGTGCTGAGAGTCCTGTGGAAAAAGGCGTGTTGGTGAAGAAGGATAGTTTTGAGAGAGCAATAGAGGAGCTGATGGATGAGACAAGGGAAAGGGTTAGAGGGCTTGGTGAGATGGCTAAGCTGGCTGTGGAAGAAGGAGGATCTTCATACTCCAATGTGAAGCTGCTTATCCAAGATATCATGATGCAACAAACCAAGAGAGATACATAATCTCTTTTTCACTTTGGCATAAGAGACCATAGTGCAGCAGAAAATTCTTGAGTAAACATGGTTACTGCTACAGATTGCTCTAGATCAATAAAAACTAAGGTTTCTTTTTCATTTTTATTTTTTATTTCTATCTGTTTCCTGCTTTANTTTCTTGATGGACACACTTGTCATCAGTCCCTTTACTCATTGCTTCCCTTCTACGTGCTTGCTTTTCCTCCTTATTTGCTCTGTTTTTATGTCTATATGAATTTATTTTATGAGATAGTATAGTGATTCACACTATATTTATAATTAGATAAAGTGAATTTTGTGAAGGTCTCATTCAATTATAATTGAGGTATGAATCAGTGCTCTACCATTATAAAATAAATACATATAACACAATTCTTTGACAATAATCTTTCAATCACATGATATCTAACATAAGTTGAGAAAAGAAATATTTTTATAAATTTGTATAAAACGATATGCAAATTTTTATGCAGTTTTGTATATACTTATTTATTGGACATTGGAAAATGAAATTCTTGGATATATATGCTTTCATAAAGTTATCATTTCCCTTAATTAGTTAATGTTTAAAAAAAAAACAAAAGAGATAAGTTTTAAGACATTAGAAGGAAAAAAAATACAACCGACCAATTTTTTCTTTTAAATGAGCATAAATTTAATACATTATTATTAAATACGAGCACACAAACACGACAAAAGTAAGTCACACTCGACTAAACTCAAAAACACATCAAAAAATAAAAGCAGTGGATCCCAGTTTTATTTTGTGTGCCAAAAATAATGTGTTACGTATGTTATAAAGATAAACTTTGTTGTCGGAGACCATCCAACAATTGAGGCACTTTCATCAACAATAAAGGGACACAAGGTGCTTGACAAAATGCCTCACCCAATTCCCTGACAAAATTTTCATTGCAAACTTGCAACCAACACTCAAACAAACAGCAAGCAAAATGGCTTCCCAACTCAACTTTGTCTTGTGTCCTTTGATGGCCCAGGGCCACATGANTTGTGCAACTCTTAAGTTGATGTATTTCCCCAAAATAAATGTATCTAGTAGTAGAGTGTTGTGGTGTCTTTGCCATGAAGTTGCTAGGAAGTTTCCTTAATAAGACTTTTTGTCTTGAAAGCATAATTGGCATTTTATTTTAGCTACAATTAATTGAAAGGGAGACAAAGTGATTTAAGTCTCACAAATCTGTGATGTTTCTATTCGCTAGTCGGTTTATATATATTATTGCTATATATTGAAAAGCTTAGTCCCCAGTCTCTTTTACAAGAAAATACCTCATGAAGTTGCCGTATGTTATTTTGCATATCCGTATTAACATAATTGTATTTTAGTGTCGCGGGAAAGCAAATGCACAACACAACTAATGCAATTTTTAACGGCAAAAGAAAAAAAATGAAATAAAAAATTAAGAGTTTAATTTTGATTTATTAATACTGTAAAATCAATTTATTTAATTCAGATGACCTTCTAATGCGTTGGTATATGATTTAACTGATATTTCAATTAATTTAAAAAACTAAGACCTATTTTTTTAATCAAAATACATCAGCCGACAGCGGTATAACCGCCCACTAATTAATTATGTAACTCAGTTAATCATTTTTGTAGCTAAAATAAGAAATTTTAAATTAATTAAGCAATTAATGTTATTAAAAATATACAAATACACTTTTTAATAAATGTCATCTCAACACTTGGTAGTAAAATTTTAATTTAAACCATTACGTCATTTAGTTACCTGGTTCACTTTAATTTCACATCAATGCAAGTGGCGTGCATTGGGTGGAGCCAGCCAACTATAGGACTTTTTGGCATTAAAGTTAGATTATTTGGACCATCTGTGATAATATTATATTGAACACACAATCCCCGAAAGATTCTAATTCAAATATATTTCTTATTTTAATTAATCACCTATAGAAATACTTACATAACACAAATGGAGAAACTGGGGAATCAAACACAATTTACGGAGATGCATGTCCGGAATGCCGACCGTGTGAGTCCTTCTTGATACTCTCTAGTCGATATGGTGCATAACAATTGCGAGAAATACAACCTTCTTGTCATGCCTATCTTTTAATTAATTCAAAAGACACAAAAGAAAACCATATGATTAAAAAAAAAACACCCATTAATTAAGTTGTGCGAAAATATCACATTAAAAGATTCATTTCTATTAGAGCATCATTAGAAAGAGACAAGTCAAGCTCATTGTAAATTATGTTAGTTTATTAATACAAAACAATGAAATCGTACACCATGGTTGAATATGAATCTAAGCAAACTTTGACCACACAGTCAAAGGTTAGAACCAAAGCTTAAATTGTCCAATTTTGAACTGTTGCATTATCATTCCCTCTCCCAACACAGCACCCACACTGCAAAATGGCTTCAGAATCCCATCAGCTACATTTTCTTGTAGTACCATTCATGAGTCTGGGCCACCTTATTCCCATGGCAGACATAGCCAGGCTACTAGCGCAACATGGTGTGGTTGTCACAATAGTCACCACACCCCTCAACGCTGCGCGTATCATGCCAATGATTGACCTCACAAATGCATCTGGTTTCAAAATCCGGGTTGTCCAACTCCAGCTTCCGGTGCTTGAATTTGGCTTGCCAGAAGGGTGTGAAAGCATGGAGTTAGTCCCTTCACGGGGCTTGATCAGGAACTTCCTTGATGCTCTTAGGGAGTTGCAAAAACCAATAGAGGAGTTGATTAAGGAGCTAGAACCCACCCCCACTTGCCTTCTAGTGGACAAATTCCAATCCTGGATGGAAGATGTTGCTACAAAGTTCCAAATACCAAGGCTTATATTTGATGGGACAGGTTGCATTAACCTTCTAGTGTTCCACAGTTTACTCAAGTCCAAGGTTTATCTTAATGTTCCAGAATCTCAGCCATTTGTGGTGCCTGATTTGCCTCACAGAATTGAATTAACCAAAGCACAGCTTCCAATGGACTTGAATCCAGATACACAGGAATTCACAGATTTTCAGGCAAAGATGAGATCTTCTGAAGAATCGGCATATGGGGTGGTAGTCAATAGTTTTGAGGAATTGGAGTTAGACTACCTCAAAGGATATCAGAAGGCTAAAGGTACCAAAGTGTGGTGCATTGGTCCTGTATCACTATTCTACAGGGCAACACAGGATGTTGTACAGAGAGGTAACAAAGCCACAGTTGACCAAGATTTTTGTATTAAATGGCTTGATTCATGGCCACCAAGATCAGTTGTTTATGTTTGTCTTGGCACCCTCAATCGCCTAGCACTTGATCAGTTTCAAGAACTTGCTTTGGCCTTGGAAGCATGCAATTGTCCATTCATTTGGGTGATGAAAGATTGCACAGGAGAGGCAAAGAAGTGGTTGTTAGAGGATGGATTTGAGGAGAGGACAAAGGGAAGCGGCCTCATAATCCATGGTTGGGCTCCACAGGTTCCAATGCTTTCACACCATTCAGTGGGAGTGTTCTTGACACACTGTGGTTGGAACTCAACACTTGAAGCCATCTGTGCTGGTTTGCCAATGATAACTTGGCCTGTCTTTGCTGACCAGTTTTTCAATGAAAAGTTGATTGTACAAATACTGGGAATAGGTGAAGCATTGGGGAGCCAGGTAACTGTCCCCATAGGTAAACAAGACAAGTATGAAGCTAGAATTAAGAGAGAGAAAATTGTAGAGACCATAGACAAGGTAATTGGTGAAGGAACCGAAAAGGAAGATAGGAGAGAAAAGTCTAGAAAGCTTGCAGAGTTGGCAAAGAAATCTGTGGAACCTGGAGGATCTTCTTACCTTAACATGAAAATGCTACTTGAAGACATGGCAAAACTAGCCTTTGGGGATCAACACAACAGGGAATCAGTTTCTCTGTAACAGCTTCTGTAGGTATCTTTATGGCTCTTGTTAAGGATTCTGAGGTCGTTTCTACTTTTTAAGTTTAATTTCATAATAAGAATGTGTTTCATTTTGATTTATAGTTTATGTAAAACTTCTTTATGCCATTATTCACTAGTTTGTTGTCAAATTAAATTAGGAGTTTAATCATCACAATGACAATAAGTATGAACTCATTTAGAATCAGGCTGACAATTATAAAGTTTTTATTTGGGTTGTGCAATTGGAGTTTTCTTAACACAGCGGTTGGAAATAAACCTTAGAAGCAATATGTGCTGTTGTGCCAATGTTACTATTTGGGGAGGAAGAGAAAGTGTTGAGAGAGCAATAGTCAAGTTAATGGATGAGACTGGGGAAAGTGACGAAAGAAAGAAAAGAGTTGAGGACCTTGCAGAGATGGCTAAGGTTGCTGTAGAAGGAGGGTGGTCTTCACACTCCAATGTGGCACACCTTATCTAAGATATCATGGAACAAACCAAGAGAAAAATAATCTTTCTGACCTTGACAAAAAACCAGATTCATACCCTTTATGTTGCATTCGTTCCCTAGCTTTTTTCCCCCACCAATAAATCCATTATTACTTTAGAGCATAATGCAGCAGAAAGTTCAGTTCTTTCAACAGATCTCACCAGGCCAATAACAACTAAAGGTTTTACCATGTACTTTTCCTTAATACTAAGTGACATTAGCGTTTCACATACCCTTTATTTAACCCTCCCAAACACAATGGATACCTCTGGAATTTATTTAAGAAGTTGCACAAATCATTAAGTACTTGTATATGTTTTTTATCTTTCAATGTTGTCTAAGTCTTAAGTATTTCCCCGAATTGACTGAATCTCAAATGGAGATAAGTGTAATCATAGGGACTTGAATCTTGAAAGCAGATTGGACATTCCAGCTACAATAAGAAGGAAGACAGTATGAATCCCAAAAACCAAATGTGTGTTATTCTAGCTGCAAAGAGGACAAAAGCTAAGGTTCTGCAAATTGCAGATGATAGTGGGAGAGAAAGTGTTTGAAAATATAATAAAAAACTTAACAGGTACATTTCTTAACAAAAAGAAAGTGACATGTAACAAACTAATAGAGGGTCAGGGTAGTTCTTTTAAAGTTCCTTGGTCATATATTTACACAATAAAAAAGTTAACGAGTACATTGAAGTTTTTTTAACGAATACTTGTTAATATGTTCACACAACTATTGAGTAAACCATCAAAATCGTTCCCAGTTTTGGCAACATCAATCAAGTTCGTTCCTAAAGTATAGAAATCATCAAATTTGTCCCTGAAGTTGCAAAAAGTTAATAAAATTAGTCCCTGAGAGAGAACTATAAAGGACTAATTTGATTGTCTTTTTGTAACTTTGGGGATGAATTTGATGGTTTTCAAACTTTAAGGACCAATTTGATTGATGATATCAACATTGAAGACAATTTTGATGGTTTACTCTACAATTACGTATATGCAAGTTTGTCAACTACACACAGTCTTGTGCAAATGGTGCACACAATTGTGTTAATTATTTGGAGCATCTGTTTATATAAACATGTATTCAGCAATCAGCACTCACTCCCAGAGAGGTTCTTATGCAGATATCAATATACAATTGTGTAGTTGGAATGGGACAAACTTGATTCACATGTGTAGCACTTGCTTGTAATGGTAGGTTAAGCTAACTTATAACAATGAGAATATACACCATCAAGCTAACCGGGGTTGACTCACCTAGTCAGTTTTCTGCTCATACATCTCCATAACATGGATTCATTTTCTGGGTTCTCCCTTTAGTGGGTCAAGAAGTCATCTACCTCTATGAGCGCTAGATGAGCCTGGAGGCGTACCTTGACCATAGACTGAGATGAATCTTCCCCTTAACCTGAATTTTAGTTCATATAAAAATATGAGCCACTAGTTCTTAAATATAAATCTATGAAAACATGCACACAGCAATCAAAGGTTATATAATATAGGCCACTACTTCTTAAATATAAATCTATGATAACATACACATAACAATCAAAGGTTATGTTTATGTAGGCCACTACTTCTTAGATATAATCTATGAAAACATACACCAAGCAATCAAAGGTACATCAAGCTTGAATCTGTCCAATTTTGAACTATAGCATTATCATCCCTTTCCCAACAGCACCACACTTAAAATGGCTTCCAATTCCCATCATCACCATCAACTTCATTTTCTTGTAGTACCATTCTTGAGTCCGGGTAACCTTATTCCCATCGCGGACATAGCCAGACTACTAGCACAGCACGGTGTGGTTGTCACAATTGTCACCACACCCATCAATGCCTCACGTATCTTACCAATGATTGACCTCGCCATTGCATCTGGTTTCCAAATTCGACTTCTCCAACTCCAGATTCCGGTGCTTGAATTTGGCTTGACAGAAGGGTGTGAAAGCTTGGACTTAGTCCCTTCACGCGACTTGATCTGGAACTTCTATAATGCCATCAATAAGTTGCAAAAACCAATAGAGGAGTTGATTAAGGAGCTAGAACCCACCCCCACTTGCCTTCTAGTGGACAAATTCCAATCCTGGATGGAAGATGTTGCTACAAAGTTCCAAATACCAAGGCTTATATTTGATGGGACAGGTTGCATTAACCTTCTAGTGTTCCACAGTTTACTCAAGTCCAAGGTTTATCTTAATGTTCCAGAATCTCAGCCATTTGTGGTGCCTGATTTGCCTCACAGAATTGAATTAACCAAAGCACAGCTTCCAATGGACTTGAATCCAGATACACAGGAATTCACAGATTTTCAGGCAAAGATGAGATCTTCTGAAGAATCGGCATATGGGGTGGTAGTCAATAGTTTTGAGGAATTGGAGTTAGACTACCTCAAAGGATATCAGAAGGCTAAAGATACCAAAGTGTGGTGCATTGGTCCTGTATCACTATCCTACAGGGCAACACAGGATGTTGTACAGAGAGGTAACAAAGCCACAGTTGACCAAGATTTTTGTATTAAATGGCTTGATTCATGGCAACCAAGATCAGTTGTTTATGTTTGTCTTGGAACACTCAATCGCCTAGCACTTGCACAGTTTCAAGAACTTGCTTACGCCTTGGAAGCATGGAATCGTCCGTTCATTTGGGTGGTGAAAAAAGATGGCACAGAAGAGGGAAAAAGGTGGTTGTTAGAAGATGGATTGGAAAAGAGAACAAAGGAAAGAGGCCTCATAATCCATGGTTGGGCACCACAGGTTCTAATGCTTTCACACCATTCAGTGGGAGTGTTCTTGACACACTGGAAGGAACTCAACACGTGAAGCCAGTTGTGCCGGTGTACCAATGATAACATGGCCTATGTTTGCTGACCAGTTTTTCAATGAGAAGTTGGTTGTACAGATAGTGGGTATACGTGAAGCATTGGGGAGTGAGGTCACTGTCCCCATGGGTAAACAAGACAAGTATGGAGCTAGAATTAAAAAGGAGAAAATTGTGGAGGCCATTGAGAAGGTAATTGGTGAAGGAACCAGAAAGGAAGAGAGAAGAGAAAGAGCTAGAAAGCTTGCAGAGTTGGCAAAGAAATCTATGGAACCTGGAGGGTCTTCTTATCTTAACATGAAAATGCTACTTGAAGACATGGCAAAACTAGCCTTTGGTTCACTTTAAAATGCTACTTGAGTTCACTTGACATTTTAAGTTTAATTTCATAATTAGAATAGATTTCATTCTGATTTATAATTTATGTAGAACTTCTTTGTGCCATTATTCACCAATTTATAGTCAAATCATTACATGAGTTTCATCATCACCTATGAGAACGAGTTTAAACTCATGGCTGAAATTATAATAAAGTTTTTATTTGGAAACAAAGTAACTTCACTAGGCTTGGCAGAGACTACACTATTGGTTTGGCAGAGAATTCTAACATTGTCTTTGTTAATTAAGGGTATTGTTTGGTATGAGGGTAAAAATGGGGGTGATTAGTGATTACTCATAAATGAAATCCATGAAACTTACACCCCATTTTATGCCCACACCGAACACGGCCTTACAGAATAAAAAATAAAATAAAATTTGCAGCTAGATACATCATCACTCATGAGTCATAGGCAAGCTATGAAGTCTGAACTGAAACATATCCCCATACCTCACATATCCTACGTTTGCAGTGTTTTTGTGCTTGTCTCAGGCATTTCATCAAACACCCTTCTTGCACTATTCACAGCTCCAAATTTCTCGAACTAAACTTTCCTAAAACTTTGTAATTACTGTAATAATAATAATAATAAATAAATAAAATATATATTAATCAAAGTGTTAGGAACAAAGCATAATAATACCTCTTCTCTTCAATTGTGCTTTCAGTACTCTGCTTTTTCTTCATTTTTTTTTTGGAACTTTTTGGTCTATACTCTTTATTTTTTTTTTTTTCTAATATTGAAATTTATCATATTTTGTGAGTTGGGCTTGAAGCTGGTAGTAGGGCCTTTCATCCACCGAATATGTCCCGCTTGAGAAATTAACTCACTTCAGAGGAGTACCTATTGTTTCGTTTTTAGGATTTGAACTCGGAAAGTATTGATTAAAGGGTTAGAGTTTCTTACCATTCCAATTAATTATATGTTGGTAAATTGAATGGGTTTTTAACTATTTTGTTTGTTTTTGTTTTTACTTTTAAAAATAAAATAGAACATGACTTAAAATCATTTCAAAATTTGGTATCCACGTGGTGTGAATTATATAACTCATTTTTACTTTATTAATTTAATGACAAGATATTTTACTTTATTTAAAAAGTAATCTGATTTTAGAAGATGTTTGACCATAACTCATGTTGAACTGACGGCAATTTTGCAAGGCCTTGAGCTCTTCTCGAATTAATTTATTTTTTGCCACCTCAATCAACTATATGCAAGTATAAGTGATTTTTTATTTTTATTTTTGTTATACATTGATGGCAATGAGCTGTTAAACAATTTCTTTTTATTGATGAGCTGTTAAACATATGACCTTAAGTAAACTATTCAAATCTCGGGCTACTAAGCTAATCTAAGTGGCTTAGGTGCATTCTTTTTTCTAATATGCCTAATTCCTATCAATTATTTATTATTTATTTACTTACTGTAAAACTGTTTTGAAGAAACATTAATGGTGCTATTAAATACATTCAATTTATTAAGGAATAAAATCGGCTAAATACTTATTTTGAATTCTTAAATTCTTAATTAGTAAGGAATTAATAATATTTTTATGTATAATCAATTAACTAAATTAGTAAATGAATCTGAATATATATATATATTTTAAAAAATATTCGTTTTTCATAAAGTAAACATATGAAGTACTTAATAAATAAATTCATTGTACAATTTGAAGAAAATCTCTGGAATATATACTACCATAAGTACAGATTGAAATCAATAAGAAAAATTGATTAGAGAGAGAAAAAAAAAAAGAAATATAATTAAATCCACCATTCATGTTCCTCTGGCAAGAAGGGTCAGAACTCAGAACCTTTTACATGAAAAATTGATTGTACAATATCGTCTAAGCAATCCAGGACTTGTTCAAGATACAGTAGAATCATGTGAGTATTAATAGCTTAAATTTTTTTTATTTTTTTTGTGTTTCTATGCATATGAAGAATCGAAATCTGCATGATCTTCTCTCAATTTGAAGTTTTTCCCTGTCAAAACTTATAAATGTCAACATGGTTAACTATAATATCTACCGTTTAAAAGGTCAGTTAAATCAAAAAAAATTAATTGAACGACTGTATAAAAGTTTTTATATTATCAATGTATGAAATAAAACTCTTATATTATTGCGTTGTTTGAATCATTTTCTTTATAAAATCTTTTTAAAACAAATCTTACGAATATAAAATTAAGTGAAAAATAAACATTTTAAATTAATATTTAACACATAACAATAAAAATGAAATAAGAAAAAAAACACTAAACATCTCTTTAATTTATTTATTTTAATTAAGAAAGTCATAAAATATTTAAAGTATAATTAGAAAACTATATAATAATGTATTTTTTCATTTAAAAAATTCTCATATAAAAAGATATTACTCAAAATAAAAACAAATTCAACCGATTCAAATGTTACATCATGATTGGCATCATCAAATGCAGAATTCAAGACACTCATATGCAGAACAAGATAAGCACAAAACAAAAACAAAAAGCATCCTATATATCTTTGAGAAATTCTTCCATAATCCTGAACCATAATTAATTAATTCATCTTTAAGAAACACTGAATTATTAATTTTAATTTACAGTATTTAAAAAATATTAAAAATAAAAAAATAGTGATTCACAGTACTTCTCAGTCAAAGTTATTAAATTTAAAAATTTAATAAAATTCAAGAATCCTCAATAAATTTAAGAGTTTATTAATTTTGTTAAGAGTTTATTTATAGTCATATGAGTTTGCCAATAAAAGTGTTAACTCGTACGAGTTAACTCAAAAATTTAGTAACTCTATTTTCAATTGTCATATATTAAATATGATTCAAGATCATACAAGTATTTCTTAATATTTCAATTTCCAAAGTTTGCAACCAATTGATACTTATCTAATCAATTCCCTTTCAATCTTTTGCCATGACAGAGAACCTTATTGCAATGGCTCCAGCATCATCATCACTACGCAACCTCCACTTTGTGTTCATCCCTTTAATGGCACCAGGTCACATTCTCCCTATGGTGGACATGGCCAAATTATTGGCTAGTAGAAAAAATGTGAAGGTGACAATTATCACCACACCCCTCAATTCCACACAATTCAATTCAAGCATCAACAGAGAAATCCAAAATGGTTCACAAATCCAATTATCACTAGTGAAGTTCCCAAACTCAGAGTCTGGAATCCCTGAAGGTTGTGAGAGCCTAGAGGCACTCCCTTCAATGGATCTCAAGGAGAATTTCTTCTTGGCATTGAAGTTATTGCAAAATCCAATTGAAGAACTCATTGAGAAAATGCCACATTTTCCAAGTTGCATAGTGTGTGACAAGAATATTGCATGTGTTGGTGAAATTGCAAAAAAATTCAATGTCCCTAGGATAATATTTGATGGGACCAATTGCTTCAATCTCTTGTGCAATCACAATGTTCATGCCTCTAAGGAGTGTTTGGCTATGTCCAATTCAGACCAATTTGTTGTCCCTGGATTGCCACATAGGATTGAGATGAAGAAATCTCAATTGCCAGTGATATTCAACCCTGGCAATAGTCAGAATTTGATTGAGATTAGAGAGAGGATAAGGCAATCTGAAAAGGGTTTATTTGGGATAGTGGTGAACACTTTTGAGGAATTGGAACTGGAGTATGTGAGAGAGTACCAAAGGGTCACAGGGCACAAGGTTTATTGTGTTGGTCCTGTTTCACTCACAAATCAAGATCAATTGGACAAGGCTCAAAGGGGTAACAAGAGTTTCAATCATAATGATGAGATTCAAATTGTGAATTGGCTTGATCAATGGCCAAAAGGGTCAGTGATTTATGCATGCCTAGGCAGCCTCAACCGCGTGACACCTAAGCAATTGATTGAGATTGGATTAGGGTTGGAATCAACAAACAGGCCCTTCATTTGGGTGCTAAGGGGTGCATATAGGAGTGATGAGATGGAGAATTGGCTAATTGAAGAAAAATTTGAAGAGAGGGTGAAAGGGAGAGGGGTTTTGATTAAGGGGTGGGCCCCACAAGTGTTGATCTTGTCGCATGTTGCAATAGGTGCATTTTTGTCGCATTGCGGTTGGAACTCAACACTTGAATCAATTTGTTACGGCATTCCATTAGTAACGTTTCCTATGTTTGCTGACCAGTTCTATAATGAGAAACTCGTTGCACAAGTAATTGAGACTGGAGTAAGAACCTTCCTTACAAACACTTGTCATTCTTATGTTTACTATCTATAACGTTCCAATGAATATTCTTCCTATCACTAATTGTATGATTATTTATCCATAATAGGTTAGGGTTGGAGTTGAAGTTGCTGTGCACTTTGGTGATGAAGATGGTTTTGGTGAGGGTGTTCAAGTGACTAGGGAAAATGTTAATGATGCTATTGCGAAAGTGATTGGCGAAGGTGAAGAGAAAGAAAAGAGGAGGGCGAGGGCTAGGAATTATGCTGAGGTGGCAAGGAAAGCTATGGAAGAGGGTGGATCCTCTTACAACAACATGTCACAACTAGTTGAAGACATCATCATGAATGCCAAAAAGGGTTAAAACCAAAGGTAAAAAGACATTATAGAGAGAGACCAAATGCATCATGACATTATTGCTTCTTTTAGTTCTTTGTGGGAATTTTGTTTTATTGGTTCTTTTTTTGTGTCCTTTTTGTACTTTTATTTTGATTTGAGATTTGGAACTCTAGGAATAAAGCATTTGGTTGTTAAGACTATGATTATCAAATCCTCGAGTTATCTCTTAAATTCTTACGAGTTTATAAATTTGGGTTTTAAAATTGAGTTAACTCACTTAAAAATTTGAACTTGAGTAAATTCAGATAAACTTAAGTTTGTATAAACTCATGGGTTCACAATTTTAGTCTTTGTGAGAATTTTATTTTATTAGTTCCTTGTTTGTGTTTTTCTTTTTTACTTTTATTTTGATTTGGCGTAGAATCCTGGTGATGTGTTTTATTTTGAGGTTTGAAACCCTAGTAAAAAAGCATTTGGTTCCTCAGGTTCAATTTTTTTATTGGGATCTAGATGGGGTGATAATATGAAGAGGACTCCATGCCTAATATTATGTTTAGGAGAAAAAGAAATGTTACATATACTTATTTTATATGAAATATTGTATCAGTTTATTTGTCATTTACTATTAAATAAAATTTTATTAAAATATGTGTTTTATTAAAATTGCATTTAATGATAGATGTAATATAAATTGAGTTGAGACAGTGTCTCATACAAATGGATATACATAACATAATTTCACTTTAAAAAAATGATAAAGTTTTGGATTCCAGAGTATCAATGAAAGCAATTGCTATTTGGTGAAAATTGGAAGGACATAGTCAATGAATTTATAATCGGACGTTTCAGTGTCATGTTTGTCAAAGTTCTAGAAAAATCAGGAATTAAAATACTACTAGTATTCCCTCTATTTCATGATTGTGAATGAATGGCAATAACTGGCATAAATGACAAGAAAATTGATTTGTATGATAAGTTAAATTACATTTATATCATATTTTATATTAGTTTGATTCTTCCATGTGGTGGATGCCATGCGTATTAGTGAATTAATTCTAGATTGTGGGTAAGTCTTGGCCGGTGGTGGTCTACTACGATTGGCGATGATCTGGTATCAATCGACAGTAACAGTAGTTTAAAGGTTGTGATAGTTGTCTAAAATTAGAGTTTGGGAATAATTTTATCTTCACATTTCATAACATTTTATTTCATGATAATCCAACATTTATACGAGGGAGGTGAAAATAAAACTATATGCAATTTTCATTCTTACAAAAGCAAGTTATCAAAAATGTATTTTACTAACCTTAAACTAAACATAAAAATTTTATATTTCCATGATTATATTCATGGAATTGAAAATATTTCGCGAATCATACACTTCAAAAAAGAAGGAGTTAGCACACATACTTTTAAAAATGAATAGTAGAAAATTAGATGTAATAAGACAATATGAAATTTTGATTCAAGAACATTCATTTCCCAAAAATATATTTGGTGCTGCTAATTTAATTATGTTATCATTTGTAGAAAAGTAAGTGTGTTTAATTTAGGTTTTTCATTTTATATTTTTATTTGTATTTTTAATTTTTAATAATTAAAATTAAAATCAAAACAAATTAAAAGAAGGGAAGAGAAATTAAGATGCTGACGCAAGATCACACTAATGATTCGGAGAAACACGTGTAGCCGTAGGTAATGTCATACGTGGTAGTAATTGATAACGAATGTTCTAAGTAATTGATGAATAAGCATATATATGTCTTATCCCTTTATAAAAAAAAATGTGCCTTATCCTCATGCAACTTCTAGACAATTGATGAAACATTGTCTTTATATATATCACTGTCACCTAATTAGTATTTGAATGCTTATGCATATCATCATTCTAGAAATACTGGCATGTGCTAGCTAGCTTTTCTAACATTATATACCCTTGTTTGGAAAAAGTGAAAAAAAAAAATTAAGTTTGATTTACCATTAGCTGATGGAATTTTGGTTTATGTTAAAATGGGTTGAATAAATAGTTTGCTATATATATATATATATATATATATATATATATATATGTTATTATGTGATCCATAATGAACTTGGGAGTTAGTATATATTGTGGGGCTTTGGCCTACAGGTGAGTGTGTTGGATAGGAAAAAGATTTAGAGTAATTTGATTTTTGATGGACAAAATTGTGTTACTATATATTTGTTTTTTAGGCAAAGTCTTCACTTCTATTTGATAATTTTGGACTGGGTGACTGTTCTATCGATGCAACTTTTGAATAAGAGATGAGAAAGGAGTAATTTTTTGAGATCTAAATTGTTTGGAACATGATTCGTGTGACAATGTTCATCGGTATGAATCAATAAGGTACACACCTATTTTATATATATATATATATATATATATATATATATATATTATGGTGTTCTAATTATTAGTATAAATCTGATAATTTTAATTAGGCTTGAAAGTGAGACTAACCAGCTCGTAAGCTATTTATATCTCGTTTCGTTAATGGTTTGATAAGCCGAGCTCATGAGCATGAGTTGAGCTTGAACATATAATTTCAATTTGTTTATTAAATGAGTCATTCTTGTGTCTTACTATGTTCAAGCTGGTGAGTTGACTCGATTATGTATGTGTACCTATATATATATGTATCAATGTATGTATATAATCATGTTTTGTTATTGTTGTTGTTATTATTATTATTGTTAGTGATAGTAAGTCGATGTTGTTATGACTATATGTTATGACTTATTAAGCAAAAAGACTTAATTTGTATCTAATTTAAGTTATTTAATCAAGTTTAAGTAGTTTATGAGCTAGCTCGAGCTCTATGAGCTTTGGTGAGTTGAGATCGAGCCCAAAAATTTGGGTCGATTATAAATGAGCTCGAGTTCAGCTTGACTCATTAAGAAATGAGCTGAACTTGAACTTCAGTTGGCTCAGCTCAGCTCGGTAGAGTAAGTGCCTAAGTGCCCTATCATACGCCTGTAACCAGGGACATCCTCAAATGGTTTCCCATCATTCTAATGCAATCTAACAGCAATGTCCAAGGGAGTAGAAGCAGGTTTAGACTCCATGGTTCCTGAGTCCTGTAGCAAGTCTAGGCAATATTTCCTTTGGCTTAGTGTAATCCCTTTATACTTGAGTGAGATACCTCAAGTCCAAGGAAGTATCTAAGTTGCCCAAGGTCCTTAATGCGAAACTTGTTGTCCAGGATAGCTTAAATTTTTCAAAACTCTTCCAAAGATGTGCTAGCCAATATTATGTCATCAACATACACAAGCAAGGCTGTGAAGGCAGTGGAGTCACTCTTAATGAAGAGCGTGTGGTTAGAATTGGTTTGACAGTAGCCACAGCATAGTAGTAATTGTGAGAGTTTCTCAAACCATTGCCTACTAGCTTGTTTGAGCCCATATAAGCTTTTAATCAATTTGCATACTTTCCCTAGTTGTGGAGTGGTCAATCCTGGAGGCAATTTCATATAAACCTCTTCCTTTAAATTGCCATGCAAGAATGCATTGTTTACATCCAGCTGATAAATGTGCCATCCCTTGATTGCTGCTATAGCCAACAAGACACGAATTGTGGTGATTTTGGAGTACTGGTGAGAGGTGTCAAAATAGTCAATCCCTTCAACTTGATTGTAACCTTTTGCTACAAGCCTGGCTTTATGCCTCTTTATTGAACCAACTGATTTTCTCTTGATTTTGAATACCCATTTGTTCCCAATGGGAAGTGAAGTCAGGGGGCAGATCAGTGATGAGCCAGGTCTTGTTCAGTGCTAGTGCAACCAATTCAGCCTTCATGGCTTGTCTCCAACACTCATGTTTACTAGCCTCGGCATAATTTCCTGGCTCAACATTAGTGTTAATTACAGACAGAAATCTCAAGAAAAAAGGAGCGAGATTCGGATAAGATATGTAGTTGGATAAGGGATACTTATAGCATGGTAATGTCGGTGCTGATAGGCTAGATGGTGCTACTGTATTCACTTGGTTACATTGGTAGTCTTGCAGGAATAGGGGAGGCCTCTTCTATCTGGTTGATACCCTTATTGGAGTGAATTCTGCAGGTTGTGCTTGTTGCTGTGGAACTTCAGTTGTCTCAGGTGTGATTGTGGGCTGCAAGAGCTGTTGTGAAATTTCAGGTGAGGTTGGAAGTTGTTGTGTCATAGGTGTACCAGGTTGGTTTGTAGTTGGGGGAAAATGTTTGACAAGTGATGTATCAGGTAGGTAATTTGGTTCAAAAGCTTCTACTGACTGCACAAGTGGTATAGGATAGTTGCCAAGTGATTCTTGTGAGTTCTTATAAGGTAAAATGTGGTCAGAGAACCTTACATTTCTGGAGACTTGGATGGTCATTGATCTAAGATATAAATCACAAATCCTTTTACCCCTAGTTTAAATCCTATGAATACACTTTTGTCTACTCTAGGATCAAATTTACCCCTCCCTGCAGTTAGTGTAGAAGCATAACATAATCCTCCAAAAGTTTTAACCAACCCAATATCAAGTTCTGCATCATAGAGGATCTGATAAGGTGATTTGTTGCCTAGCTAATGAGTATTTATTCTGTTGATTAGGTAAGTGGCATGAATTACAGCATATGACCAAAATTTTTTTAGTAAATTAGATTGAAATAAGATGGCCCTTGCCACATTAAGAACATGTTGATGTTTTCTCTCAACTCTTGCATTTTGCTAAGGGGTCTCTCTACATGAGGTTTGATGCATAATTTCCAATGAATGATAAAGGATAGGTATGTTAAATTTAGGGCCATTATCTTCGGATAGCTCTGATCGTAGCATTAAACTGTGTTGAGATAAATGCCATAAACCTTCTAATGCTGCTCATGACCTCAGCCTTGGATTTCATCATAAAGGTCCAAGTAAATCTACTAAAACCATTTACTACAGTAAGGAAATATATGTGTCCATGGTAACCAATCACAGAAAATGGACCCCAAATATCCATATGAATTAGCTCAAATTTAGCCATAGCTCTTGAATTACTAATTGTATATGGTAAACATTTTTGTTTGGCATAATGGAAAACATCACAAGGTGAGTATTCACTCTTATTTACAAATGGAAATTGCTTATTCATAAGAGACATCCTAGCAAGGGAGGGATGCCCTAATCTAAAGTGCCATAAAGCATCTTGAGAGATTGTAGGAGATGTGCATGTTGCAGTGAAAACAGCAAGGGAACCTGTGGCAGCGTCTGGTACTGATGCTGCAGGTCTTGGACATTTTGCAACCAAGTAATACAACCCACCAAATTGGCTACCAGAACCAATCATCCTTATGTTGTTCACATCTTGTATTATGCATTTATCATGCAAAAATGTAAGTGAGTAATTCTTGGCAGTGGCTAACTTGGAAACAGAAATCAAGTTCACTTTGAAATCGCACATTAGTTAGACTCAGCCCTAAGGCAAATATAACCTCTCCAGAGTACTCAGCTATCATGCTTGATCTATTAGGAAGCCTTATTTCTACTGGTTTAATTTTTCTTGTAATTTTTAAACTAAGAGACCATAAAGCAAATGTGATTTATTGCTCCTAAGTCAAATATCCATGTATTCCATGTGTTATAAGGTGTTGTGACAGATAGAATATGCTTCATACCTGTTAGTGCTAAGTTTTGAAGTGGATTAATGCTCACTTGAGACACATGAGCAACATTGCTTGACTCTGCCACATCTTTCTGTTGAATCAAGGCCAGATGCTTTGGTATTGCTCTTGAGTGAAGCCAAATCCTGGATTCTGCTGTTGCTCCTGTGCAACTTTAATTTCTCCCTTCCATTCTGAATCTCCTGTTGCTATTGAATTGGCTAAAGAATTTTTAGACTTCCAATGCACATGATAGCCTATGATCTTGAAGCATTCCTCATAGGTGTGTCCCGATTTGCCACAGTTTGTGCAGGACTTACCATTGTTCTTGGCCTTTGATCTAGCTTTGCTACTGGCAACAAAATTAATTTGAATCTTTCCTTCATCATCTAGATCTCCATCGAGCTCACGTTCTTGTTGAGCAATAAGAGTGAAAACTCTGTTCAATGTAGGAAGTGCATCCTTCATAAGGATTTGAGATCTAACAACACCAAATCTATCATCCAAGCCTGTGAGAAATCTCAGGACACAATCCTATTCTCTATGTACGCGATTGTTCCTAGTTGTAAGACAAGTGCATCTAACAACGCAAGTGAAATCAAGACAAGGCCTGTAATTCTCTAATTCTTCCCAAAGAGCCTTCAATTCAGTGAAGTATTCAATCACTGCCATGTTACCTTGCTGCAAAGTGTACAAATCATGTTGAAGCTTTGCAATTCTCAGAAAATCACTCTGTGCGAATCTTCCCTTCAAATCTCTCCAAACCACAACTGCTTCATCAATTCCATCTATGCTTCTTGCAATTGCTGGAGAGACAGAATTCATGATCCAGGAGTAAATCATCGTGTTGCACCTCTCCCATGCTTCATACAGCGGATGAAATTCGCCAGGCTTCACAATTTCTCCGCTTAAGAACTTAAACTTGTTCTTAGCAATCATTGCTCGCCTCATCGATCTACTCCATCGATGATAATTGGAGCTAGTGAGAAGCGCTGGAACTATGACTAGTAATGGATTTTCACTTGGATGTAGATAATACGAGCTCACCGGATTCAAAACTGGATCACCATTGTTGCCTCCTGAAGCTTCGGACATTGAGCTTCTTGCAACGGCGTTTCCTCTGTTAGCTTGCGGTCGAGCCATTGTTGAGTGCACAGTAGAGCTCTGAGGATCAGAGCTCTGATAACATAATAAGAGAACGAGAGGAAACGAGAAGAGAGCTTTGCTTCGGGTGCAAGCTAATGACACTGAAAACTGAATTCGTTACTTCACTGTGCTGCTGTTATGAGTTTATATACAAGGGTGATGGACCACCATACAACTTACTTATGTAGTCTTATACTAGTAATTCCTATAACAAACTTAACAATTGAGTAACAACCAAAACGGTTGTAGAAACAGAAATAGGAAGCTAACAGAGTGGAAATTAACAGAACTAAACTAAGAGCACAACAACCTCCCATTACTCATTCTATTCAATTATTAATTATGTATAAAATTTGCGTCCAGGTCCATATACATGTTACCTGAAGTGATGGATAATTTGAGTAAACTATAATTTTAGTTTTTAGAATTGATATTGCATGTATCACATGATAGTCTTTAAAGTTGACACAAACAATCAAATTAATTAGCCATTCAATATCTATTAATTTAGTCCTTTTTAAAGACTATAAAATGCCCACATTACTAATTTCTAATTAATTTGATATCGTTACTCTAAATAATTTTGATTACACAAAAATACTCCTTATAAGTTTGGTTTGTTTCAGTTTTTAAATAGACAATAAAAAATTTGTTTTTTTATACAGAGTCAAAAAATTATAAAAGGAATTTTTTGAGAAACTATTTCTTTTAGATTTGATTGAAAATATTAAATATATTTTTTTATTTTTTTGTATGTATATAAAAATTGATTTTTATTTATAAAAATCATTTTTTCACTAAATAATTTGAAACAAACATACTCATAATTGTACAAAAACTAATCTATGAACAATTCAAATGTCCTGAACAAACAAGGGGTACATTTTTGGGTCATAGCTTTTTATCGTGTGTGCAAGGAGTAGGTAAACTATGTTAGATACATTTTTTTACTTGTCTACTTTTAGAGTCACCTAAAAACAATGTTTATGTCACCAACTCTGACTATGCACCATTAGAAAAGGTACATCTCATTGGTTTAAGAAAGATGAGAGAAAAGTTGACAAAACACTATATAAAACTGGAAAAGTAACAATATAAATAATAACTTATACAGCATTGACACACAATAGTTTATTTTATTTATACAATAGTATATAGTTTTTTTTAGGTTGTCTCCCCGATATTTAAGGCTTAGCCTTGACTAATCCGGGTCGACCCGGGTCACACACCTGACTATGTGGGGTGAGTCTCCCAGCGAGAATAACTGCGTACACAAGGTCTTGAACTCGGGACTTTACTTAAGCGATATCAAACCGCTTATCATTTGGATTAATCCTATTGGTTACAATAGTATATGGTTGACACTACATATAGCATGAAAATAATAACATATATAGTTTTGCTCGTTTCTCACGCAAACTATTGACCCAATCAACGCGGAATCCACTTGCAAGTCTTGTGTTTTTGTGTTCATCAATCAGTGTGAAAGGAAAATGGATTCCCAAGTAAACAAAAAAATAAAATAAAAATTGCATGTAATGGTTAATTAGTATACATATGAGGATTCAAATCTTCTCTAAAGGTTTTATTTTTCTCCGCGTCCTTTTCTGTGCATCCAATTAAAATTTAACAAATACAAACAGTTGATCTCATAATATAGTGGTTAATTTTACATTACAATAAAGCACAAAGAATCAGATTTAACTCATAGGATGGATAAAAAATCCTTCACTTTTATCTTCGTCATCCAATTAAAACTTGACACTTACAACATAATATATAATATCATTTTAGAATTTTTTTTTAAAATCTGAATCATTAACATTTAACACTTTGACAATTATTTTAAAAGTATTGTTAAAATAAAAAATAATGCAGACCCACAAAATTGAACCCACAAAATTGAAGTGTTAAGTATCAAGTGATGTAGAACCTTTTCATGCTTTAACCTAAGAAATTTTTATTTTATTTTAAAACTAACTATTTCATAACTAAAATCATATATAAATAACAATTTTTGAATTTTGAAAAAAAAAGTAGGCATACATAATAACCTTATCCTTATAAGCATAGAAACTAGTTTTATGACATGAATTTGAGAATCATAATTTTTTAACTTAAAAGACAACTTTACTACTATACATTAATATTCAGCCTTGGAGAAGAGACATTAACATGAGACAGAAAAATTGAACTGAAGCACATGGAAACACTAATACAACAGCTGCAAGCCCCGATTTGAATTGTTCAAATTTCAAAGTCAAGGTCATCATCCATACATATCTTGGTGTGAGACCTGACCAACCCAATCATCTAAACCATGTATATAATCATCAATTTATTAAACACCATCAATAAGAAAGCCATACCATATGCCAAAAGGCCAAACACAACACTTTCACCCCTTAATTTTGCCACACCATGGCCTTGCAATTGAAGAAGCAATTACCGCACTTTGTGTTGGTTCCACTCTTGGCTCAAGGCCACATGATCCCTATGATAGACATGGCAAAGATCTTGGCCAAGAAAGGTGTGATTGTGACATTAGTCACCACACCTCACAATGCTTCAAGGTTTGAGGCCACAATTTCTAGAGCGAAAAATCAATTTTCCATCCAAATCCACCTCTTGATAATCCCATTCCCATGCCAACAAGTTGGTCTTCCCTTAGAGTGTGAGAATCTTGACACGTTGCCATCAAGGAACCTCCTAAGGAAATTCTACAATGCACTTGACATGCTTCAAGAGCCATTGGAGAATTACCTAAAATTGCATTCCACCCCTCCAAGTTGCATTATTTCAGACAAGTGCCTCTCTTGGACATTGAAGATAGCAAACAAGTTCAATATTCCAAGGATTGTTTTCCATGGCATGTCATGCTTCTCATTGCTGAGCTCTTACAACATCAAGCTCCACAATGCTCATTTCTCGGTCAATTCTGACTTGGAGCCTTTTCTGATACCAGGACTTCCTCAGAAGATTGAGATAACTAGGGCTCAACTTCCCGGGTCATTTGTGTCTCTTCCTGATTTAGATGACTTTAGGGACAAGATGCACGAGGCCGAGATGTCATCTTATGGTGTTGTGGTGAATAGCTTTGAGGAATTGGAGCAAGGGTGTGTTGAGGAGTACCAACGAGTGATGGAGAAAAGAGTTTGGTGCATGGGGCCAGTTTCCTTGTGCAACAAGGAAGGTTTGGACATGTTTGAGAGAGGGAACAAGCCTTCAATCAAGGAGGAAAAGTGCTTGGATTGGCTCAATTTGATGGAACCAAGGTCAGTTATCTATGTTTGTCTTGGTAGCTTGTGTAGGCTTGTGACATCACAACTAATTGAACTAGGGTTGGGGTTAGAAGCATCAAATAAGCCGTTCATTTGGGTGGTGAAAATTGCCGGTAAAAGTAACTCTTTAGAAAAGGACAATCTAATACACGAGACTGACGAAAATTCTTCGGAGTTCAAAAAATGGTTAGAAGATGAGAATTTCAAGGGAAGGATTAAAGGGAGGGGGCTTCTGATCAGGGGGTGGGCCCCACAAATCATGATACTATCTCACCCTTCGATTGGAGGGTTTTTGACTCACTGTGGTTGGAACTCGACAATCGAAAGTGTGTCCTTGGGAATACCAATGATAACCTGGCCTTTGTTCGCCGAGCAATTCTTAAACGAGAAGTTGGTTGTGGAGGTTCTCAAGATCGGAGTCAGGATTGGTGTTGAGCTTCCGGTGAGGTTTGGTGATGAAGAGAAAGCTGGGGTGCTGGTGAAGAGATGTAGGGTTGTGGAAGCCATAGAGATGTGCGTGGAAGGAGGAGAAGAGGGAGAGAAGAGGAGGAATAGAGCAATGGAACTTGGGAAGATGGCAAGAAAGGCTTTGGAGGAAGATGGTTCCTCTGACTCCAACATTTCATGCTTGATTCAAGATATTATGGAATATCATCAATCTATCAAAGATATGAATTGATTTTGAATCTTATTTTTAAATTTCTAGTTTTTCATTTGGGGGAGATGTTAAGAACTCTGTGTGTGTGTGCGTATATATATAAAAGTAAATGTATTTTATTATATAGTTAGTGTGATACAATTCTTTGTGAAACTCATGCCACACTTTAACATATAGCGGTGGTAGTGATCATAACAATAAAGTCAATACCATTAATTCCAAACCAATTGAATAAACATTGAAGCATCAATTGTTGACCCGACTACTTCATAAAATAAGATTTTAAAGCAAATGATCCCTATTAGTTGAATTTGCAACTTGCACCTATATAAAATTCGGCGATACAATTAAAAGAAATTATTGCATATTTATAGAGTATTGCATTGAACTTCATCAGATAATAATATTATTTTAATTTTAATTGTGCGAGAGTTCACACTTTTATTTGAAACGTTATTTTATTATTAAACATAATATATTTAAAGATTTGTTTGATTTACATTTTTGTTTCCTATTTTTAGTTTGTTTCTTATTTTTTTATTATTTTATAAAGAAAATAGTTAAAAATTAGAAAGATTCATTTTTTTTTAATTTTCATTAGTTTTTAATATTTTCATCATAAAATCTAAAAAAAAAAATCTAAAAAAACAGAAAACCAAATCAAACGGATTGTGACCATGTAATAACTTATGATCATCATACTCTTTGAGCATTATAAACTGCAAAGATAGTAGTTCTGATGATGATTTTGAAGCCATTCATTTCCATTGATGAAGGAAACATCAATGTAGGGAACTGCTTCATAAAAAGTGGGTTGCTTTGCATATGAGACTGTAGATGATGAATTGACTCCAGGTCCATGCAGCGGTACTCGCCAAACAAGACGCTCCTGAAATTAATCAGCACCAAGTCAAAGTCAACAACAATGTATATACCACAAAAAAAGAGTATATACTTTATTCGTACTCATTAAATTTGACATCAGCTGCGGACTTATATATTGACATCTCTTTTAATAGTTGATAGGTAATAAGTTGACATAATATTTTATGTCTAGTAGATATAAATAATTTTTTTTTACCAAAAGTAATGTACTTTTCAAGAGGGTTTATTCAATTTTGATAGTTTAACGTAAACAAGCTTTCAATTTATTTTACGAATAATTTTATTCATGCCCACAAAAACGTTGTTAGAAATTTTCGTGTTTTTTTAACAAAAAATAAGGGTGATTATTGGCTTTAAATCAATACAATTTAATTACTTTTTCATCTAAGAGTTAATATACATGTCGTATCATTTTTACAAATAAATTTAGACAAAAATTTGGATCTTTAGCACTCTTTTTGTTATTGTTTTTTCATTATTGATAAAAACATACGATTTAAAAAATTACTTAATGAGCATTGAGATAGAAAAAATATAAAGTGTGTAGACAAAATTAATCTTAAATAGTTAGTATTATAGTAATTAAGTGTTATTAAAAATATGTGAGATAATAATGATAAACTTGTAAAAAATACATTTAATTATTTCTTAATCTATTCAAATGACAAATAATTTTGAACAAATTTTTATTTGAGAAATGATACCAAAAGTATACTGATGGAATATTTTATTTATTCTACTAATGATGTGGATACCAATTGTGTGGGCCTTTCCACTACAATTGATCCATTCATATTAAATGTGAGAAATTAAAAGCCAATTTGGTCATGATTAGGCCATGTATTATTGTCATGTGGATTGAATTCTCTTATGTTAAAAGTGGTTATGTTTAGTCATGTGATGATAAATAAAGACATGAACGGAGTAATACTCATTTTAGTTTTTGAAAGTGTAAATTCGAGTTATTTTGGTCATTGAAATTCAAATTTTGACTTTTTAATCCTTGAAATTGCAAGTTGTAGGTTAAATTAGTCCTTCAGTTCATTATCATTACTGTATTATCACATTTTTGTTAATTTATCCCATTAAAAAGGATACTAACAATATTTGACACTATGGGAGTTGATTAGTTACATACTTGTCTCTAGAGGGCTCACTCCAATCATTCCATCCATCCATTAGGAGCAACAACATGAGAAATATATGTTGTTGAGAAGATGGCTGTGGCAAAAGGTTCCCAAGCTCTTCCAAGCCACACTTTGCCACTCCCAACAATGCTACAATTCACAAAGGAAAACCCACTTTGCTCCTTCATTGATTGCCTCCCATGAGTTGTGATGGATCCACCAACCACAACCCACTCTTCTTTTGCTAATGAGTTTATGGTACAACCTGCATGATAATAATTATGAACACATATTTACTAATGAGTATTGATTAAATCAAGCTAAAAGATAAGAAATCAATGATAAAATGCGTATAAATTATATAAATTATTATACAGTTATATTTTGTGTGTATAATCTTAACCATTTATTAGTTTTTGAATGACCGAGATTTAAGAATCATTTTGGTCCTTAAATAAAGTCTTGACTGAATCCATAATTCAGCTCACAATACAAGCGTTTCCCAAAAAAGTACCCCAAAATAACATGGCGCGAAAAAAGCTTCACATTGCCACCGAATACCAATATGATTTGCACGTAACAAAAAAACCTCGTCAAAACCTCCCAAAAAAATTCAAAAGTACAAAATACTGACAGAAAAAAAAAAAAAAAAGAGTACTTCCCCGTGACAATATTAAGGCAAACTCACCATCTAAACAAGAACTTGACTAAAATTTCCCTTAAATCAAATTATATAGGGATACTTATACCCAAGCATAGCCATATATTGCAATTTAGGGTAATGCTCGTTTTGGTTCTGGGAACCGGAAGTTTGAGTTACTTAAGTCTATGAAATTTTAAATTTGAATTTTTTTTTTAATTCTCAAAATTATAAGTCATAGATCAAGTTAGTCATTTAGTTTATTATCATTCACATTTTTGTTAATTTGTCATTAATTGAGACTAAAAATGTAGTATAACAATACGTGGACATGCAAATAAGATTGTGGTACCACTTGAGACTAAAAACGTGGTTATAGCAATACTTGAGACTGTAAATCTTAGTTACTACCATAACTTCATTTACAACAATAAATGCTATTACAACTTTATTTGTAATCTCAGATAATAATGCCACAATTCATTTTTTACCTTAATTATTGTCATAATCTCATTTAATAATGTGACAAACTTGGCGAAAACGTGAATATTAATGAATTGAATAACTAACTTGATCCATGACTTATAATTTTGAGGAACACAACGAGCATTACTCCCTTTCTATTTGTATACATTTCTTATGTTTTTTT